>OZ035857.1:8652383-8710369 GCA_964034905.1 Itoplectis maculator | reverse complement strand
CCCCTCCCCCCCCCGCCCCCCGCTTCACACTGCCGACCCGCGAACCCCCCACCGCCCCCTCGCTCTCTCCCCCCGCTTGCCCAAGGAAACGCGGGATCGCTTCGAATTCAAACTACCGAACACGAGGTTACCACGCGTCAAATCTGACATTCCGGCACGGAGCCGTTCGCGCACATTTCACACCGGTCTGCGACACTATGTAAAAAAAATACAAAAACTTATTTCCAAATTTATCGAATCTTTACTACTTTACTATCGACGCTTTACAATTTTCTCTCATCTTGCGCGAGAAGGTTGACTCAGTCACTTTCGCCCGAAACTTATGTACGCTAAAAATATAAAAATAATATGCGTATTAAATTATTTTTTTCGTTACGCTAATCGAAAGTGAAATTAAAAAAAAAACGATTTCGACAAAATTTAATAGATATATGTAATTAATGACACTTGAATGAAATATCTGACACATGAAAAATTTCGCTGTCGCGACTGCAGATGCGACTGCAATTTTTCGTAATGCGGGACACAACGTTCGAAACGTCAGTGTCGGAGAAACGGAGAGAACGAAAAAAAAAAAAAAAAAAAAAAGAAAAAAAAATCACTAGCTTCTTAGAAAAAAATAGCCTCGCGAATGTAGCTTAGGTTCGTTTGCGAATGTAGATTCGGAGTACGAGTAGAAGAACTCTGACTTGACGTACGATTATCGGCGGTTTATACGTCAAACGGACACACTGCACACCTCTCGGCTCCGTCTCTCTGCGCTCTCAGCGCCAAACAGGCAAAATCATATCCGTGCACACGTAAGAGCCGAGTTGTGCCGCACAAATCCTCAGTGAAAAAGCCTCATCTCCGGGGAACAACGATACAGACCAAAAGAACCGAGCGTCTGGTCTCAGTCCTTTCGGCGAGTCACTCAGTACCGAAAAGTATTTTACTGGCCAAAGTCCTGAAATTTCGCGAGCGACAGCCATCGATCCCCAACTATTTTTCAGTAGCTACAATAATTACAAATGGACCAAAAAAAAAATTCTTCAATCACGCATTAACATCACTCGTAAACTCACCTGACCAACGTCGCACCACATTATTATTTAGCTGGCACTGATGACAGCATCTTGGATCGTCGGTGAACCATACACAGGCGACGAGGGTTTCCGCTCTTACGGTCTTTTTCACTGAGAAAACGACCGTCGTCGCGGACAGTGTTCTCTCTCGACTCTCTTCAGTCGAACAAATATACTCGCTCAGATTTATTCGAAAAATCAGTAGTCTCTCTCCTCTTCTCCCAACGAATATTTTCCACTCTCCTCTTCCGACGAATATACTTCACCGCAACTAACGTCTACAACTGTCTCCTCAGATGCATCGAAAATTTTCTTTTCGACTTAATTGTGTTCTTTTTAACGGTCAATTTTTCACGATTATCACCGAGCGAGGCAGAAGGGCGAGCCGTTCACTCGTACAACGCTTCCCTCGGCATACGAGATTATACACAGGGCCCGCGCGCACGATCACTCCGAATTGTAAAAGCAACTCTCACGGACGACCCTACTGTCTGGCTGGCCATGCAAAGCATTACTGAGTACTCTGACAACAGAGTCTTTGCCGAGTGCCGCCGCCGCTCGCGCCGCTCGGTTTTCCCCCCGAGCGCTCGGCTCGTGAAATTCCGTCGACGCTCGGTCCACCTGCACTCCGGCACGGAACTCAGGGACGTCGCGAGTGCCGTTCGGTGCCCTGCGCATTGCGACCCTCGCTTTCCGTCTCGCTTCGACCTTTTCCCCCTCCATTGTGGCTCTCGCTCGCTCTCCTCGCTTGCGACGTTCGTTTTGCTGGGGCCACGCGGCAATTTGCCTCTCTCGTGGAGAGAAACCAGCAGCGGCGGCGGCAGCAGCAGCGGCGAAGCCACGAGTCGACGAGTGGGCTAAGCCAAGGGAGACGAGGCCAGGGCCGTTGATGTGAGAGCTCCACCAATACTACCGACGGCAGCAGCAGCAGCGACAGCAGCGGCGGCGGCGGCAGCACAGCTCGTTTTGAGATATATAGTAGATATACAGAAGACCAGCGAACTGCTGTGCTCTCTGCGTTGCGAGCGACAGAGCAGAGACCCTTTTCGTTACTGAATTCTTTACGATATACAACATTAAGCTCGCGGATGCGATTTAATTTATTTTGGAGTTTTGGAGTTGTTTTTTTTTGGGGTATTATGGGATTAAAAATTAATTTTTATTCCTGGGTTATTATTAGCTTTTTGGGGAGTTGTGGGATAATAGAGGAGACAATGTTTTGGGAGCGTAGTTGGAGAACGAATTTTTTTTTTTATAAAGGAATATTTTTGGATATTTTGAACTTGATTTCGAGTGGATTTTTTATTTTCTTTTTGGCTAAGCGAAAAAAAAAATCCGACAGAATTTCGGAGCAGGAGAGATGATGTTAATAGAAAGAACTCAACTGGTTGAACGATAGAACCGAATTTTGTTTATCAGGAATATTTGCGGATATTCTTCACTTGATCCAGCGTAGATTTTTTTATTCTTTTTAGCTAAACGAAAAAAAAAAAAAAAAAAAAAAAAAAAAATCCGACAGAATTTCAGAGAAGGACAGATAATGTTAATAGAAAGAATTCAACTGGTTGGACGATAGAACCGAATTTTGTTGTTTATCAGGAATATTTGCAAATATTCTTCACTTAATCCTGCGTAGATTTTTTATTCTTCTTGGCTAAGCGAAAAAAAAAAAAAAAAATGCTCCAACACTATTTCAAAGAAGGAAAGACGATGTTAATGGAAAGAACTCAACTGATTGGACGATAGAGCGAATCTGAGGGATGATGATTAAACGATATATAATTGTCAGCTGTGAGTTACTGACCCATCTCTCAACGCTGAGACGACCGTCGATATAGAGCGATTAGCTGTAACTATTAGAGCATATTGCGGGGGGTAAACGATTGACGAAAAGACGCCCGCAGATCGTATAGTCCCCGGAGGATCGTCGTAAAATTTTTATGACATTTACGTACGCGCAGTGCGAATGCGGTGCGGTAGCCTTTGCCAAACGCTCGTGCGGGAGACTGAGCAAACAACACGCGGTCACGGTACTTCTGTCCCTCTCACGCTCTCTCTCCGTCAGTCTCTCACTTGCGTCGAGCCCACGTGGGACAAATCTAGCCACGCGTTAGCTCGACATTGTGCACAAGTGTATCTTAAGTCCGAGTCCTTCCGAAGGTTTCGCGCGCTCGGTGCTCCCGTTCCGTGTTTCACGCCTTCGTGAGAAAAAGGCGACCTCCCTGCGTCGTAATTCTTTACGATCAATCGTACACCGTTAAAAATGATTTTTAAATGTATGTATAGCATTTTTTACAGTATTTTTAATTTCATTTAATATAAAAGGAGAATTCCAATAATTATATTAAAAACACGCCTTTTGTGAACTGTCCAGTGTATATAAATTTTACATTATGTTTGTACATTAAATTTTATATACGCATAATATTGAATTAAATTAAATGAATTATTCGCAACAATGACAAAAATTTTCATAGAAAAATTTCCGACGGTGTGATTTTTTTTGGAATTGCGATTTAAAGCGCACAGCTCGCAAACGTCAGTAAACGTCGGTAAAGTAAAGTCGATACGAGCAAATAAGGAAGTGGGAAGCTGGAAGAAGATGAAACAGCTGTAAGAGTCGATTATCGTCACTCGATCGTCATTGTACGAAAAAAAAAAAAAAAAAAAAAAACAAATTGTGACATTGCGGCACTGATATAGGTACGCGCGACTTTATCGCACGAGAAAAAAATTGCAAATCGATAGCCGGTCCCCGTGTCAATGCTTCCCCTTTTTTTTTAACCGAACAGCATTTTGCGACAGGCCGCCAGAATTTTTTTAAATCGATCCTCGGTCAATGTACAGAGAACGATACGCAAGGTAATTAAAAACAATTGTCGAGAAGATTGAATTTACGGCGTTGGTGGAAATATCAACCTGATTTTTTTGTTCACTTTGTCACCAAAAAAAATCTGCGGTAAATTGAACGAAGCGCTGCGAAAAATCGAATCGGACTAAAATATAGTATCGAACGCGCGAATTGTGTTCAAGTGCGGCGAATCTTGCGCGGGGCGAGTTTCCCGCGTAAAGTTAACGGCGCGTGGCCCGAGCGGCAGTAGCGGCGGCGGCGGCGAGCAGCAGTGACGATTTAATTAATGCGAGTAAGCGAGGTAGGTGTACAACTATACGTCGTCGCCGGCGCTCGTGTTGCTCTTGCGCCCAGTGGGTGCTAACCGGCGGGCGGGAAAATCTCTCCGCGGTTTTGCCGCGCGAACACTTTGCGCTCTCCGCGAGCCTCTTCGTATTTTCCATTGCGAGTAAACGCACAACTAGGAGGCTAGCTACTGCGTCTATTACCACGAGAATCCTCCCTCCTCCGATGACGGCGCGGGATGAGCGAGCGAGCGAGCGATATCGATTCGCTCTCTCTCCAGCATCGGTCGGCACACGTGGTGCCGCTGATACGAGAAACGCATCGACCTATGACAGCGCATTCGTCGAGCGAAGAGATTCGCGCGCTGAGCATGCGAATACAGCTACGTTTTTCTCAAAACAATAAAATTATTAATTACGGCTCAATTTTCCGACGCTTCGTTCCCGCCAAATTGTTAAAAAAAAAAATCCGTAATTACAGTAGAAGCGTTTTATAAGCGAATACAGTTACGTTTTTCTCAAAACAATAAAATTATTAATTATGGCTCAAATTTCCGACATTTCCTTCCCGCCAAATTGTTCAGAAAAAAAATCCGTAATAGAAGAAGCGTTTTATAAGCGAATACAGTTACGTTTTTCCCGAAGCAGTAAAATTATTAATGAAATAAAAAAAAATCAGAAAAAGCTGTAGCGCGAAAAATACTAATTTTTTAGAAAGAAATATTTTTCAATATTCGTAATTTCTGAGTGAGAAAAATTTGATATGTACGGTATTATTATTATTATCATTATTATTATGAATTTTTAATTATTATTATTCCTTCACTTCCTCCCCTCGAAAATATTTTTTTTTCTGAAATAAATGTCTGCCGAGAGGAGGAGGAATGAAAAATGTTGTCGGGCGGCAGAGCCCCGTCGTGGAACCGTCGGGGAACTGCTGGGGAACTGCCGAGGAACACCGAACGGTACCCCCACAGCCAAGAGCAGTGCGACGACGACGACGACGAGGGGCCCTCTAGTCGCCGGCGCGTCCTAGCGTCAGCCGCGGCGCGTTCTAGGCCTGAAACCCGCCGCTGACTGGGCGAGCGCTGCTGCTGTGTGTGTGCTGTAGCGGCCGCGCAGCCCAAGAATCGACCGTACGGCCAGGCGCGACGAGAGCCAGGCAGCCTCGGCGCAAGCGGCAGACAACGCCGCGCGAGCGGTGCTGCTGCTGCCGCCGCCGATGCTGCCGTCGCCGTCGCTGCTGCTGCCGCCGCTCGACGCGCTGCTTTTACCCGACGCCACTCTACAAGCCGCGCAGCCCAAGAAAATTCATCGAAAACATTTTTATTGCGTGGACCGTCGGTGCGCCCATTTGCCGCGAGTTTTCGCCAACGCTGTACCGCAACGCGCGTTGCAATCTTATCGGCACCGGCAAACCGTGCGCGGGAGCCTCTTCTTCCAAAAGGACTATTATTTTTTTTTTCGTTAGTCTTCTCTCGCTCCTCTCATTTTCTTCCTTCTACGAGCTGGACGGATTTTTTGGTCGATGCGAAGAGGGAGAGATCGAAGGCAAGGCCGTCGCCTCGAGGTCCCTTCCAAATAATGTCTATCCTGTCTACCTTACCTACGAATAATAATAATAAATAAATAATATTATAAATAAATAAATTGATCGAATATAGTTATATTCACAGGAATAAAATGTGGGAAATTGGAGATAAAATGAAATATTATATATTTCTGCGTATAGAAATATTTAAAAAATCAGTATTTCACTAATATTGGTGAAATAGTGATTTTTTTACTGTTCTCAAATAACTGTTAGCGTGGTTCACGGCTCAAATATTTTTTTCCAACGCTTCGTTCCCGCCAAATTTTTTACAGAAAAATCTCGTAATTATAGTAGAAGCGTTTTATAAGCGAAAATACAGATGAGTGGGAGAAATGCAAAAAAACGTTGTGATCAGTTTTGGAATATTTCGTTTTTGCCGCGCGAGCGGAATTGAGCGGGAAGGCGCTCGCGGGGCCCCGGCCAGCGGCGCAGGTAAAGGCCGAGAGAGGTGAGGCAGCCTTCTCCGGCCGTGGCGATCGACGTTGCGGGACAGCATTCGAAGAGGCGAGATATTCTCGCGCTCTTCGCCCCGACGCTGTTATATCGGGTCTTTTCGAAGCGCCAGCCGGTCAGGCAGGGATCTCGTGGCCGGTCACGCACGTACGATGCAAAGAAAGAGATGGATTGTGAAAGAAAAAGGAGAAACAAAGGAGACGACGAAGAAGAAGACGAAAACGAAGAAGAAGAGGAGGGGAGAAGCGAGGAAATCGAGACAGAGACGCCCAAGTCCAGTGCGAGTCGCAGCAGAGCGATATCCCTGCGAAGCTACCACGAAGCGAAAAATATGGGAATAATCTCTATACTCATTTGACAATTGAGACATATTCCGGAATTCTGGCGATTTTTTTCCATACTTGTAGGAATATGCGATAGAAAATATATTGTACCGGAGATTTATTGTACACTGTCAAAAAAATTGCTCAATCCAACAAAATGTGCGGTTGCGGGCAGCGAAATAAATATTTTGCAAATATACAATATATATTTTGCAATATTTTTTTTTAATTGAAAAAATATCGATTAGCATTGCCAAATATTTTGTCCAATCTGCGAAATATTTATTTCGCTGCCCGCAACCGCACGTTTTGTTGGATTGAGCATTTTTTTTTTCTCAGTGCAGGGCTCGGCCGAGCGGAGTGAAGAGCGGAGGCAGAGCGCGCGTGGTACCAACGCGCGAGAGTGGAGAACAGTCGTACGTCGCGCAGGAGAAGAGATAGCGAGCGGCGGCCGACGCGGCCACGGCCGTCGCCGCCGCGAGACACTGCGTCATTGCCGAGTCGACTCTCTCGCGATTCTGAGCCACGCGAGGAGAACGACGCGCGTCGAGCGCAATGCCGACGGTAGTCGAGACAGAGGGAGAGCGAGAGAGAGAGAGAGAGAATGAATCGACGGAACGAGAGTCAGCGTGTTGACTCGCCGCGCGGTGCAACTTCCTTCGACTCGAGTCACCGAGCGACTGTATCGTCGCCGCTCGCCGCTCGAGCGCCGCAAAACGTCGCGTGTCACTGCGGTGACTCGTTTCCTCGCTGAATTCTCGGACTGCCTCTCTTTACGCATCTCTTCGTCCTATTCGCGCACGCATGTTTATAGGTTACACACGCGACTTCTTTGCCGACATTAATTTTTTGTATTTTGGATAATGTTCGCTCCCAAACTGAGGAAAACGTAATACGGAAAATTGTGTATTCAGTTTTCCTAAATTTGAAAATGTACTGGAATTTACTGTTCACAGCGTTTTTTTCGATCGACTTGTATCCGTACCTAATGGATAAATGTTTTTTTATTAATCGGCTCTGTCTCTCTCTCCCTTCCAATTAATTTCAATGCGGGTATCTTTGTAGGGCAATTACTTTAAATGAATACACGATACAAAGTAATATTGTGAAATTATAATTATGGACAAAAAAATATACAGTCTTGTAAAATTAGAACTGATAAAATATTTGCAAAAATTAGTAAAAGTTTTTGTAGCCGTTTACGGACAGAGATTATGAATAAATTGAGATAGAATATTGAAAATCATGAATTATTATTAAATTGATATTTTCATTGTCAAGAGGTTTTCAACGATATAATAGCTCTGTGACTGGAGCCGAATTACAGGTAAAGTCCACGATATCAGAGTGAACACCTTATCGCATCACGCGTCTCGAGAATCACCGAGTGATAAGAATTCTCATATAGCTGGTTAACTCTTGGACGATTTTATCAGCGATAATTCTTCGGCGAACGAAGTTATTTTCTTCACCCATCACTGTTACAACGAATATTAGTACCGATTGCTTACGAAACATAATCTAACAGTCCGTCATGGACAATCGAAATCGAAGTTTGAGATATTTCAGAAGCCATGTATCCTGATTTCTGACGTTTCATTAAAAAAAAAAAAAAAATCCGAATCGTAGAATACAAGTTATGAAATCGGAAAAATATACATTTCCAAATATCTGTCACTTGGTGATCCAAATCGACCTTAAAAATAACAGTCCATATCTGTGTCAAATATAGCAAATTGGAAAATAATCGACCGTGCTCCAAAAACCCCTGACAAATATCTTCGAACGTCGGTTGAAAAGTTGCCGACCATATTACAGTAGCTTGTAGGGTACCAAAGGGGGATTCTCGCTCTATAGTGGCTCTACAGTGGCTCGTCGATTTATTAACGAGCGCTCGGCGGATTCGTGGAGGAGATTTATAATGCATGGAAAGCGCGCGACACCGGCGAGACGGTCTCTCTCTCTCTCTCTCTCTCTCTCTCTCTCTCTCTCTCTCTCTCTCTCTCGCGGGAGGGAGAGTTGGGGCAGGTCGGTTACACCGAGCGTCAACGAACCAAACAACGGAAAGTAGGTAGGTGGTACCTATATATGAGAGCCGCGAGAGGAAGGGAGCTGCGCGTGGCTCGCGACCGTAAGAAAGGGATGAGAATCGAAGAGACGAGAGGAAACGCTGCTGCCGTCGTCGACGCGGCGGCGTTGTTGTTGCGCAATCGAGGGGTATCCGCGAGGAGATTAGTTTTACGAGGAAGCGGCGCGCGCGGTGGGAGGTGAGCGGCGGAAGAGCGACGGCAGCAGCGAGCAGAGGACGCACACGAGTCGTGAGGCTCGCGCGTCGAGCTTCCGCCGCTCCCGAGGAGCCTCAAGTACTATATATATGTAGGTATGGTTGGGACGGAGGATGCGTGCGGGCACGCGCCAAATCATTCTTCCACGAATATCAATCATTCCGGAGTGGATACCTAGTTCCCAGCCGCAGGGATTATATACAGACCGTCTGCTGTGCAGCGCGTCGGTCTATTATCTCTTTTCACGCTTCTCTCGGAGCTCGCGACTTGTGTGAGGTGAGAGAGCTGCCCAGGGGGCCGTGAAATCTATCTGTAGGTCACGGAAGAACGGGAAGTCTTTCTTATGCCCTTTTTTAATTTTCTTATACCCTTTTTTAACATTTGCTTGAGATGGGTGTTTTGGATTGAAAATAAATATGTGATGTGTATGGGAAAATTAATATGGGTTATTTCTATATTGATAAGTTCGTGAGGAAGCATTGTCGTCGATTTATTTAGTATTTGATTGGTCGTTGGGACACCGGAAGTAGTTTGATGTTTAATATCGCGAGATTTGGCTGTTTGACAGGGGAAAAAATTCGTTTTTCGCGTTTTTCTCCTTGAATTTTTTAGTTTTCGGGCAAATAGATGACGTTTTTGGAATCAGCGGAAAATTTGCCATCGGATAGGGTTTTTAAAGTTGGCGAAATCGAAAATTTTTTTTTCTTCAAATTTTGGGAAAAATGGCAAGGGGTACCCCTTCTAAAAATTTGCGATTTTGGAGGGTCAACTTTAAAAATCTGCAAAAAATTGAAAAATCGAGATATCGCGTTCCGCTTGGCGGTATTCTCTTCGTTGAAGAGTTTTCTTTCGAATGCAAAAAGAAAATCCTGATTATATTGATCCGAAGAAAAATTACACCGATTTTAGTAAAGTGCCAAAATTGGGAAAAAGTGGAAAATCGTTTTTCGCATTTTTCTCCTCGAAATTTTTATTTTTCGGGCAAATACCGGTCATATTTGGAATCAGCGGAAAATTTCCCATCAGATAGGCTTTTAAAACTTCGTTAAATCGAAATTTTTTTTTTCGCCGAAAATCGCAAGGTTCTTCAGCCAAGTTGCATGTTGCATAGGTAGTTAAATGTCGATGGGTGGCAGAGACGCTCGTGACGCGTGTCTGACACGCATCGGTGCTTGACTACTGCGCCGTATCCCGATCTCCACGAGCGCGGGCCGCTATCGCGACACTCAGCGCTTTTCCAGCTACGTACAGAAATATATAAGGTATACACGGTGCGTTAACAGCGCCCTCTAAACCTTCCGCGAGTTGTATACCCACAGTTTTCAAGATCGCGTCCACGCGCCACCCACGTGCCCCGCCGCTCGAGACTGCCGAGCTATGTTGTGCCAGAATGTCAAAAGTTTCGAGACGTAACTCAACGCTCGCCGGCTTACCGCTTGCTATCTCTGTGCCGCGTCTAGCGTGGAGGCTGCTTTTTTTTCCTTCGCGGTAAACTTGACGAAAACTTCAAGGCTACGAATTTTATAGTACGACACGATATATAGAACAGTTGCAGTCGTCTCACGGAGTAGCAAAGAGAAAGTGAATCCTCGAATCTGTTTCATCCCCCGCTATTTTATTTTATTTTATTTTATTTTATTTTATTTTATTTTACTTTATTATGTTTTGTCCAATAGACGAGAAAAATTAAAAAAAATCGCGACAGAAAACAGACTAAATTCCGCATTTACATTACCTACACAATATAAGTCACCGGCACCAGCGACAACAATTCAAGTGACTCAAGAAACGCCTGAAAAAAAAAAAAAAAAAACTAGTAACTGCAGCGAGGTGACTAAAAAAACGGTGAAACGAGTTGTCCAGCGCATGACTTGACCAATCAGAGGTCAAGTCGCGACTATTCCTAATAATACCTATATTTTTTTCCCCGCTTGTCATGTTTAAAAAAAATCCTCAGAAAATCAGGAGACAGGGGCTTGAAGGAGGCGGACAGGTATCCGCGAAGTCGAGAGGCCGGAAAATCTTGCGTTGGACTACAGTCAGACAGGAACGTTGGACACGCGGGGCGCGCGATAGGCTGACTCGTGCTACTGGCCAGCTCAAGGCTGTTGCCCGGCTCGGTCGCATTCCAAGTTTCAAAGCAGCAGCGCCACTGCTGCTCTGCGTCTCTCCCTCTCTCTCTGTCTTTCTCTCTCTATGCGCCAGCAGCTAACCGCTCGAGCTGAAGGAACACGAGCGAGCACCTCCCGCTTCAACTCGGTCCCACCGACTGGCTGCCGCCGCGGCGCGACTTTGCTCCTCGCCTCTTATATACCAACCCATGTGCCGTGTATATCCACGCAATTCTCTCTATAGCCCCCCGCGAAACTATAGATAGGTCGCGGTTCCGTACATACCTATCCAAACACGAGGCTAGAATCGCGAGTCTCTCTGAAGGTGGGCGGATGTAGCTATATCTATACATAACTCAAAAGCTAAACTCGCGCGACACGGACTCATCTCGTCTCATCTCATCTTATGTCTCATCAACAGCTTGTCGTCATCAACAGGCCGCCCGCGTTTACGTCCTTCTCTACTTGTTGAATCGAATCGAGCGCTGTGTGTAACGCTACGAGTCCTCATCTTCATCGTTGGACTCTCTTCGTTACTTATATACTTGTGGTGTGAGAGGACAGAAACATCTGCTAATGAATACGGCGTTTAGTGAAATGCGGTATTCGTTACCTCGGTTTATTCTATCGTTCTGACAATTTGCGTAACCTATAAATGTGTCATTAGTGGCGTATTTTTTTTAGAAGTAGGGGAGAGTGGGATCACAAGTGATGATATACATTTTTTTGGAAAGATTATTTTTTACAGCTTGATTACAATGCTAATGAGTCTAGCAGATAGGGAATAGAATGAAGTTCGATTAGAAACAGTCAGAATATGTTTGCATAATAGTTTTGTTTTGTAAAAATTCCGCCAGACTTTTGAAATAAATCGATTTCTGTATTGAACGTTGTCAAATTTTTAATTTTAACAATTGTCAAATTTTTTATTTTAATGTCAAATTGGAAAAATTTGAAATTGGAAAAATATGACATTAAAATAAAAAATTTGACAATTGTTAAAATAAATATTTGAAAAATTGAAGAAAAAAAACAAAAAAAAATATTTTAATATTTAATTAAATTTTTTTTTTAATTTTTATTTTTATTTTAATGTCAAATTGGAAAAATTTGTCATTAAAATAAAAAAATTGGAAGAATTCTTCTATATGTGGTCCTTCTCATTTCGTAGATTGACGTCACCCGAATCTTTAAGAAGTCGAAGTATATTATGACAGCTATTGTGCATTAAAAGTTACGTAGACTCTGATTACGGAAATGTTCGCAAATTAATTCAACGAGGTATTAACGATACTGGCGATGATTGGTTTTATTGCATTTCTTCCATCCGTCGTTGTATCCCAAGTTCCCTTTTGTCGAGCGCGTGGTGTGTATTTAATGCATGGGTCACCACAGCGATAAAGCAGCCCGCTACTCGAGCGGCCCGCATCAGAGTTTGACTGCCGGTCGGATCGATTCTTTAGCCTTCGGCTGGAGCGCGCGGCTGGTGTGCTTCGTCGGCCGCGCGCTGACCTATTTAGGCAATGGCAAGGCCGCCGTTGTTGCCGCCGCCGACGTCGACGCCGCCAACTGCGGCTTTGGCCTCTGCTCTCTTATGCCGGGGCGCCCCGACGCCGTGTAAACACACCCACGATTCTCGAACGCACGAGTCGCGGTGTACATGACCGACTGCTAAACCTACAGTGACGCGTGAACCCGCCGCGCGCGCTCTATATATCATAACTCTCCTCGTCTCGCGAGAATCCTAGTCCCACTTGTGGACGTTGAACTGTCGTAATCAAGGGTTGAGGGCGGTTAGCAGATTCCAAGGGAGACCCTTTGTATTTAATCTTTTCATCTCTTCATCCTAGGTTAGGTACATGGGGAAGAATTTCTGGGAATGGTTACCACATTTGGTACAGTTAACTCCGTTTGCTATAGCAGTCTGCCCATTTTTCATTTTTTGGGACACCTGAGGACACTTTTTGGGACACCTGAAGACACTTTTTGGGACTCCTGAAGAGAGTCATCGTAATGGACACGTTTTTCCAATGCTTTTTGTAAATATTTTCCACTTGCTTTTTTTTATATTCTGGAAAAAAAATATAGAAATGGTACATTGCTTCCTCCTTATTTTCACTTTTCTCAAAGTTACCTCTATGAGGAAGCTGGCTTATTAATTTTGTCTTCCTCACGAAAGAAATGAAAAATAAAAATTGAGGAAGAATAAATGTGCAAAGTTCTACTCTGAAACTTTTTCATTTTGCAGAGCAAGTTTTGCCAATTTGTTACGTCTACATTTTCGGTAGTCACCGTTGGTACTTTGGTAATTAGTTGCCCAAAAAAAGCAAACGTGTTCCGCTCTTTTTACGAGTATGTGAAAAAGCTATAAAATCTGTACATGTGGATAGTTTTTGTGAGAACTCACAGTAATTTAAGAGGAGTTAATACTCCACTTCGAGAATTACGGGCACTTGAATTTCGGTAATTGCAGTCGTCAGAAATGAAAAGTATACAGACCAAAACAAACGAATGACGTTAAACGAGGAAACACTGTAAAAAGAATAATACGAATCGAAAGAGAAAAGAAAAAAAAAACTAGTCGCGATAGGATCGGTTTTAGCGCCAGGCGCGTCTCGCATTCGCGTCAGAACCACTTGTGGATCTTCGCGAATGGACTAAACAAACGAAACAAAAAAAAAAAAAGAGAGAGAGAAAATCCCGAATGAGTTGATCGTTGGAGAGAGTTCGTGACTGGTCCCGTTCGATCGGCAACGTTGAATGGTATGACGGCGAGATAAAGCTTCTTTTTTTTACGATGCTGCTCCGAGCTGAAGCCCTCAATACGAGAGTCAGAGAGAGAGAGGATTTCTCGTCCTCTCAGTACAGAGAAGGAACGAAGGAAAGATGAAAAAAAATAAAATAAAAAAATAAAAACGAAAGGTAGGTGCTGGTTAGGAATATACGAGCGTGGAGGGCTCCTTCGTATTCGCACGCCGTCGCGTGGCGCACGGCAAGTAAGCGGTAGGCGTTCGGCGAGGTGCGCAGAAAGAAGGAGAGGGAGGAGCGAGAGGGGAATGAGGGAAGGAGGGAAGGAGGGAGGGAATACACAAGATGTTAGCATTGGCGTCGTGTAATCCTGGATGGTAGGTATAACCTTCGGAAGCTCCAGCCGGCCTCGTGGGCCGCCGACGACGAGCGTACGGAGAGACGCCGGCGGCTTTCCCAGTCGGCCGACCGAAGAGCCAAGGACGAGCGTCTCGCCTCGTCTTCGAAATTTTCGGAAAGCCTGTCTGTGTCCTGCGGAAACTGCTCTAACGATACGAAATCAATGTTACTTTTGATTCAAATGAATGAAAAATTAAAATGAACGAAGCTGAGCGAAACAAATGTAATAGGCAGTACTGAACCCTACAGCTGACTTGCATTTTGCACTTGGTACCTGTACCTATATAGTTTCCCTTCAAAAACCACTATATATATTGGTTTGGTTACCATTTATCTACACTGAAAACAATCAGTAGTTGAGGCTACCAATCATCGGTGACATCTACCGAAAAATTGGTTGCTGTTACTAAAATATTGTCACAACTATTAATTTTTCTCAGTGTATGATGGTGAAACTCGTCTTCGCTGCTGAAATTCCCAATATTCCATTTTACTATCTAAAAAAAAAATCCTTTTTTTTACTGGAAAATGGCAAGAGCGTCGGGCATGAATTTGATCTGTACAGCGCACCTCGGCTGACGCGGTGCGGATGGGACGTGTACGGAGGCGCAGCCGGTGCGGCTGGAACTGCAGTGCGGGACTGCGAGAGGTGCGCGAGCGAGGATGCATCCGCCGGCCGCGGCGGTTGGCATTTGAGGAATGAGCCGCAGAGGCCTCCTGCTCGTGGACAACGACGGGTCGCGTCGCTCCCGCGCGCGCAACGCACGATATACCACAACCTGTATATCGCTCCGTCGTTATAGGCGGAGGAATATCGCTCCCCCCCCCCCCCCCGCCCCCCCGCCGCACAGACAGAGAAATAGTCATCTGTTCGCGGCAAAGAGAGGCAAAAGCGTCTCGCGCGAGGGTTAGACTCCACATTCGAAAGCGAGAGAGGCAGACCAGTAGAAAAAGAGAGAATGCGAGAGACAAGAGTTGTTGCCGTTAGCCGCCAGACATAGAGACCCGAGTTGACGAAAAGACCGAGGGAGAGAAGCGGGGGCGGCGTCGGAGGTATAGAGAAGGGAGGGGAGAGGGAGGGTTGCAAGGGGGAGGCGCGGCAAAATAGTGGGAGAGGAAAAAGCATCGCGTTTTAGGGAGAGAAACACGCGAAGAGAGAGAGAGAGGCACAAGAGCCACGTGCTCGTCGTCGTCCGCCGGGCGAATAGCCAAGGAAAGATGAAGAATAAACGGGTGGAGGCGGAGGAGAAGGGAGAAGGGTCGAAGGGGGGATATGGAGTTGGTGTAAGATAACACGAGAATGGTAGGAAAAACGAGAGGAGGTAAAAGCGACGGGCGCAGCCAGCAGCAGAAGCAGCAGCAGCAGCTACAGTGCCTTCGAAACGTAACTTTTTGACGTTTTTCGCAGCAGCGCCACCACCACTACCACCGCCGCTGCCGGGCGAAGCGGCAAAAGCGTCGGGTGGTGCCTATACCTATAACCCAACGACCCGGGGTAGAAGCATCAGCAAGAGTACGGAAATATGGACGCGTCAGCCACGTGTGTGGGGAATGCGCCAAGCTCCGAGGGAACTTTCCATTGGTCGATGCGGCGAGCCAATGGGAGGCTGCCGGCGGCGTTGGTGATGGGTGTGTGGAGGGGGAAGGCGAAACGAGGAGAAATACGCGAGAGGTCGGAGGGAGAGAGGGAAGGGAGGGATGGAGGGAAGGGAAAGAGAGATACGGTGAGAAGTTTGCTCTGTGTGAGTCGCGGGTGGCTCTCTCCGCGTTGCTCTGGTGTTCGTATTTTATCGCCTCTCTGTGTGTGCGCAATGCGCATGTCTGGGTCGACGAGTTGGTGAAGCGGTTGCGCGCGCGCACACGTGGACGTGGGAAAGCACCGACGAAGAGGGAGAGAAGGCGACTCGGTGTGTGAGGGAACGAAGGAGAGGCAGGAAGACGGCGACTGGGACGGAGAGGAACGAAAGGGAGAGAGGGAGAGAGAGAGAGGGAAGGGAGAGGAAAGAGAGAGGGAAGGACCTGGGGGCTATATCCTCCTGACCGGGACCGCGCGGGGGTGTTTTAGACTGCGAGCGAGTTGCCGATACGCCACCGCAGCACCGCGACAGAGGGAGAGGGCGAGAGAGAGGGTGGGAGGAGGGGAGGAGGGGAGAGATAGAGTAAAAGAGAGAGGGAGAGAGACGGGAAAATGGACGCGAGAGGCAGAGTAAGAGAGAGAGGGAGAGAGACGGGAAAATGGACGGGAGAGATAGAGTAAGAGAGAGAGGGAGAGAGACGGGAAAATAGACGGGAGAGATAGAGTAAGAGAGAGAGGGAGAGAGACGGGAAAATGGACGGGAGAGATAGAGTAAGAGAGAGAGGGAGAGAGACGGGAAAATGGACGGGAGAGATAGAGTAAGAGAGAGAGGGAGAGAGACGAGAAAATGGACGGGAGAGATAGAATAAGAGAGAGAGGGAGAGAGACGGGAAAATGGACGGGAGAGGCAGAGTAAGAGAGAGAGGGAGAGAGACGGGAAAATGGACGGGAGAGGTAGAGTAAGAGAGAGAGGGAGAGAGACGGGAAAATGGACGGGAGAGGCAGAGTAAGAGAGAGAGGGAGAGAGACGGGAAAACGGACGGGAGAGGTAGAGTAAGAGAGAGAGGGAGAGAGACGGGAAAATGGACGGGAGAGATGGAGTAAGAGAGAGAGGGAGAGAGACGGGAAAATGGACGGGAGAGATAGAGTAAGAGAGAGAGGGAGAGAGACGGGAAAATGGAGAGAAAAGCAGCGCATGGCGCAAGGATCCCTCGAGCGGAGCGCGGCGGCAACTCATTCCGGGGGTGGGAATACCGGAGGATACTTCTTCGACGCGTACCGACCGACCGAGCCGGGCCACGACCGGGCCCCGTCCGTTCGCCCGTCCGCCCCCGCGCGTAGTAAATTATTTTCACTTGGATTTTCCTCCGTGGCAGCAGCGCCCTCCGCGGGCGCGCTATCCGCACCGCCGGGAGATCACCCGCGAGAGCTTTGACAAACTTTCGACTTCGACCCGAGCGTTGCGTTGAGCGCGCGCGCGCGAGCGTTATCGGCCCGCGCGTATCCCACCGTTCCATCGTTCAAATTTTATTTATCATCGGTGCGGCCGGATACCAATTTATTATACCGAATTCTTGGCATATCCTATATTACCCCCAATTAAAAAGAGCTGTTTTCTTCTGCTTTTGTATTTTGAGTCAAAAGGAAATCGATTCGCAATTCGTGGGTTTAAATAAACGTAGTTGAAAATGAAGGGAGGGAATATGTTTTTTTTTTAATGATTTACATTCGCGCTATTTGATCAGTGAAAAAATGTAAGGAAGGTTAGATGAAAATTGCAAGACGAATGCCAATTTTTACCGAATTTTTGGCATATCGAAGGGAAGGGAGGGAATATGTTTTTTAAAATGATTTACGTTCGCGCTATTTAACGAGTAAAAAAAAATTGAAAAAATAAACGGTAAGAGGTTAACGAAGGTTGAGATGAAAATTGCAAGACTCCTGACGGAGGCTCCGTTGCTGCGATGCACCCACGGCCGGAGTTGCGAGGAAATTCGTATATGTACACTGGGGGGCCTGTAGTACATAGCGCGGCGTCAGTGGGTGGGACGCATCTCCCGGGGGGATGTCGAACGAGTGAACAAAGGACGCTTTGAAGGGGGGCGAACGCGAGGAGCGAGATACGAGGGTACGACGGGGGGAACGCCGCGCACGGAGCTACGGAGTCGAAACTTTTCCTCGGCGCTCGTACTCGTTGCGCGTTCACCGGTTTGTGGTGATGCTTCATGCCTGAGAGAGAGAGAGATCCTTTCGCACATCTTATCCGGCCCCCTCTCTCTCACTCTCTCTCTATCTGGAAGTACATAAGGCATTTCCTGGCTCGCTCACGAGGCCTCCACGTGCGACGTGGATCAGAGGGAGTCACTCCACGACGTCGACTCGACCACGCGTCGCCTCCGCGATATTATCCGAATTCAGGAACCAACATTTTTTCAAAATCCATCACATCCTTGTGCATGATTTTTATATTCTATATTATAAATAAATAAAAATAAATAAAAAAAATTGTTAAAATAATTATCCAATATTTTCCAATATACATCCAATTATACAAAAATAATTATCCGTAATAAGTGGAGGCGGAGAGAGTGAGGTTGCTTTTCCGAAAAAAGGAAAATAAAAAAAGTAAGAACATTGTACTATTCGGCAGCAGTCTTTTCCGCTCGCACCCTATTATATAGTAATAATAAAAATAATTATCCAATATTTTCCAATATACATCAAACATATATCCAATTATACAAAAATAATTATTCGTGATAAGTGAGGGCGGAGAGAGTGAGGTTGCTTTTCCGAAAAAAAGGAAAATAAAAAAAGTAGGAAAATTGTACTATTCTGCGGCAATCTTTTTCCACTCGCACCCTATTATATAATAATAATAATAATAAAAATAAAAATAAAAATAATATTAACAATAATAATAATAATATTAGTAATAATAATGTTCATCCCTCCAAATTTCTACGCTCGTGGTTGCAGCAGAAGTAGCAACAGCAACGGCAACAGTAGCAGCAACAGCAACAGCAACAGCAGCGTCAGTAGAAGAGCACTATCCGTACGAGTCCTCCTTTTTCTCCGTCTCTCCCCCCTTATACACCCGTTCGCTCACCCTCGTTCACCGCTCGTACTTTTTCTCTGTATACGACGCTGAGACCATCGTCATCGTCGACGTCGCCGTCGTAGTCGTCGTAGTCGTCGTCGTCGTCGAGGTTGGTGCCAGAGCAGCGCTCTCGGGGCCGGCCAAGCCAGGTACACCACGGGGTTTTCTCTATAATATTCTCGGTGAGATATTTCAGAGAGCCCGTCTAACGACGAGCGAGCGAGGCAGAGGGAATAGCGGTGGGTGGTGGTGGTGGTGGTGGTGGTGGTGGTGGTGGCGTAGGACGCGGCAAAGAGTAAGGATGTCGTCCCATCCTTCGTCCGCCGGCGGCGAGCTTTCTCTTGCTTGGCTTTCTCTCTCTCTCTCACTCACTCACGCCTTCTCCTTCTCCTTCTTTCTCTCTCTCGGTTGCCGCGCCCCCTACCGCCTGTACGTACCCCCCACCCACCCAAAACGTTTCTCTCCGTCCTCGGGTAACTCTCCCACACTCGCTCTCCTACTTTCCTCCCCCTCTCCGCCGTTTTCCTGGCGCGCTCCTTCGACCACCCGCTGGTGTTTCCACTACTACTTTGCCACGCGCAAATATACGTAGCTGTATATATAGCATACGTAGCTGTATATATATATACGTATATCTATACGTATCGTCCTACCTCCTCTTCTGTCTCTTACCCGCAGCCTGAAATCCACTGCGACTTCGCACTATACGTCTCATCGTGTCTCGCTCGCACCGTCGACGACGTTTTTGATGGTAGTGGTAGTAGCAATGATGGTGGTGGTGGTGCTGCTGCCGCTGCTTCTGCAGTGTCCCAGCGAGCCGTTTCTACTGCTCTCGCTCCCAGGTGCCTTGCCTTTTCTCCTTCCTCGCCTCGTCGTTCCTCCCCGTCACTATAGCCGTCTCTGTCTCTCTCTCGCACCGTCGCCGTAGCCTCTTTCGCTCTCTCGCACCGTCGCTGTACCCTCTTTCGCTCTCTCGCACCGTCGCTGTACCCTCTTTCGCTCTCTCGCACCGTCGCCGTAGCCTCTTTCCCTCTCACGCCCGTTTCGCATCGCGCGACGCTGCTTCCCTCGAAGCCTTCTTCGTTCCTCCGCCTGATGCTATAATACCGCTACCACTACCAACGAGCAGCATATATATATGTTGGTAGCTATATAGGTAGCTCGAAGCCGTCGCTGCGCGCGCTTGGGGGGTTCGAGGGGAGCGGCTCTAAATTGGGAAAGGTTGGCGGGGGTGAAGAGGGGGAAGGGGGGGGGGGGTAACCACGCGGGCCTCGAGACAAGGCAACTTCCTCCACTCGGCGTACTTCGTTTCACTGATACTATCCAACATTACCGTCGAAGCGCTCTGCTGTGGACGGAGCGCACGCACCCACGCACTAACGAACGCACGGAGCGTATAGAAATGCGGCGAAATACGGGAGAGAAGGAGAAATGGAAAAGCAGACAGCGGACGACGATAAAGTAGAGGGAAGCGAACTGAGAGAGAGAGAGAGAGGGAAGGCCGGAGGGAATTCGGGGCGAGAAACTGTAGAGTCCCTGCGTATATCTTTATGCTCGAAGTGCGTAGGCGCGTCGCACATGGAGCGAAACATACGCAAAGGGCCGAAAAGTTGGGTGCTAATATATTTTGGCGAATTTTTTTGGAAAAAAATTATATGTTATTTATACTTTTGGCAAAAACCTGGCTTATGGAAAAATATATTTTTAGCAAAAATATATCTGGCGTGTATGGAAAATATATGTTAAATATTTTTTTGGCAAAAACATGACTTATAGGAAAATATATTTTTAGCAAAAATATATCTGGCGTGTATGGAAAATATATGTTTAATATTTTTTTGGCAAAAATATATCTGCATGAAAAATATATGTTAAATATATTTATCTATTATTTTCGCAGCCATAACGCAAAAAAAAATGTAGTCAGTCCGTCAATGGTCACCAAAACTAATTAGTTAGTCGCGCAGGTGCAAACATGTTAATAACAAAATACAGAGAGGCTTCCCAGCATTCGAGGGTTGGCCGGGGAAGACGTCGATTGGTCGGTGGAAACGAAGTACGCACGAAGGGAAGGAGGTGGAATGATGTAAAAACAAGAAATTCAAAGCGGGTGGGGGTCTGAGGGGTGGTTCGGACGACACGCGAGCGAAAAGGAAGACGGAAAATAAATACGTGTGTGGGTGTACCGGAGACGAATGGGAAGCGAGAGGAATGCGTAAAGAGAAACGGAGATGGTGCTAGACAGAAAGAGAAGAGGAGAGAGGGAGAGAGAGCGGAGGAAGATGTTTGGAAAAAATGAGGGATAGAGAGCGAGAAAGACAGAGAGAGATGGATCGTTAGGGTTTGAAAGAGAAGGACAGTGGCGAAAGGGGTGAGAGACGGCGACTAGTACGGCGCGTCGGTCAAAGACGTGTGTGTGTATGTATGTATGTATGTATGTGTGTGTGTATGTGTTGTATGTTTGTGACTATATAGTGTCCGTTGCCGCCGACGCCGTCGATGCTGCTGCTGCTGCTGCTGCTGGTGTTATCATCGCGCTAGTAGTAGTGGCATCGGGGCAACTACATAGTCCGAGTAAGGAATATATATAGCACTGGTATATACCGGGGTGCCAAAGACTTTTAGAGGGGAGAATAAGGGGAAACTATCATGTGTGTGTGTGTTTATGTGTGAGCGCATCTATGTGGCTACGTGAGTGTGTGTAGGCCAGTTCGCGCCACGGTGTTCGCATTGGTGTGCCAGCCTGGAGAGTGTGTATGTGTGTGTGTGTGTGTGCGTGTATGTATTTGCGTGTGCGTATGCGCCCCGCCATTGCTGGTTGTCTCTGTGCGCCCCGAGCGAGTCTACTCTCCCTCTCCGCTATCTGTAAATGCATGGGAGTGTGTCTGTCTGTAGTTGCCAATGTTTCGATGTTTTGACTGTGTGTGTGTGAGTATGCGTGTGTGTTCGGGTGCGTGCTTGTGCGTGTACGAGTGTGCGTGTATGCGCGCATGTGAGTAGATGCGTGCGCATGTATATGTCTATGTTTAAGTAGATGCGTGCGCGTGTGCGTAAAACGTGTGCATGTGCATGCGTATTGCGCATGTGCATGTGCGTGTGGCGCCAAGCACGAGGGGCAATGCTCCATACACACCTTACACACCGGCACACACCTTCTATAGGTGAAAATTTAGTTGAAGACCCCTCTACAGGGGAGCGCTGTGTATATGCGTGAATGCGTGCATGCGTGTTCGATCATTTGTGCCAATACTTGAGTACGTGAAAGCAAGTATTCGATTTGTGTGCACTGGCTGGCTGGCTGGCTGGTTAGCTGGATGTCTGGCTAGCGGGCGGACTGGCTCGGTGGGTCCTCGTCGTATACGGCTATCCACCTATATGTGCGCTATATATAAAGCTCTCGCGCATATTTTTTCGACGTACACGCATTTTATATATCAATGACAATTTGTGGAGGTTCAAAACATAAGATTAAAAATTCAAAAATTAAGATGCATGTATACACACTTCCCTCTTCACCCTCCCCCGATAAATATATGTATACTTCTGCAGCAATATAATAGTAATGAAAACCTAGAAAAAAATTTGCAGATTCACATGGTCAGGCAATTTTGATAAATTCGATAAGTCAGTGTCCATGAGAGTAGAGCGCGACTCATAAAAAAAATGAATACCTACTTACGAGCTTTTCCCGCAATACCTGCAGCAACGGATGAAACGAGACAATAGGGTGTCGAGCGTATCAATTCTCGATAATTACATAACAATTACGCCACTCGCCCCTCGAGAAGCGAGTGCTGTGTATTACGATCGAACGTATTGACTCGTCAATTTTTATAGCACATTTATCGGGCTCATTTGCGGACGTTGTAGATTACAGTCAACTTATGGGACGGAATGGGAAAAGGAAATGAAAGAAAAAAAAAAGAGATGCTGAAAAGTGAAAGTAGGGAGTACAGCTCTGCACTTCCGTAGCCGTAACTATAGGCAGGTACGCAGGTATATCCTTTCGTATAATATTGGGAAAGATCCACTGGAAGGGGAAGAACACATGGGGGTGGTTTCATGTGTAAGTATTCTAAACCCGGAAGCACACGGAAATTTGTCACGGATGAGCGAACCCACGTGGTTCTCCGCATAAATTCGCAGGCGCAATCTATCTTCGGTGTCACTCCTCCAAAGTTCGCCCAGCCACAGATATCGATGCAGAATCGATGAAACTTTTCATGCTTTTTTCCTCGCGTCTCGTCAAATTTGATATTTATCGGTGTCGTTGACTATGTCGGATTAGATGCACTTCACACAAATACCATTTGCTTATTATGAACTTACGGCATAATCGCGCGAATAATTTCCAATTGATAAGCTACGACGTTATTTGCATGGGTAGCCTGTCTATCTACTTGACAGCAATACCTTTTTGTCGGATATATTTCGTCGCTGGCAATGTCGATAATTAGCTTGCGTGTACTATACCTATATACATGTATCCATACCTATATAGAGGTATCCATACCAATATAGAGGTATCCATACTTATACAGAGGTATCTATCTCAATATAGAGGTATCCATACCTATATAGATGTATCTATACCTATACAGAAGTATCCATACCTATATAGATCACACCTCTCGCGAAGAGATGAGTTGATTGTAAATATACGTAAAGAGCGAAAGGTGGGATAGGCGAGGGAGGGTTGAGTTAGGGTATTGCCGAGTGTGAGAGGACCATAGGTATATGGTGCAGGTGGGGGTGGGTATGGCCCACGCCCACGTGCACCAGACCCCCGCTCACGCCCGGCTTCAAAACGCGCGCTCGATGCGGACCATAATACATCGCCATAATTTGGGGTCCGTTGGTCCGCAGACGCCACTCGTCAGTCGCGGGGGGGCTGCATCGCGAAACAAGGAGATGACGCGCGTATCCACTGCGCGCAATGAGATAGACGAGAAAGAGACAGAGAGCGAGAGTCAGATGGTAGTGGTGTGCACCAAGCACCAGCTTTGTTCGAGCCGAGCTGCGCCAGAGCTTCGCTCGTTCGCTCTCACTGTGCGTATACGGCCATCCCTCTGGAATAGATTCATTATGCTCGTGACCATTGCAGCTATGTCGGGAGTTCGAAAACAACTATTGCTTCCATTACCACGTCGATCCGTGTACTCCTCCCCTCCCCTCCCACCACCCTCCCCCGAACCTCGGCGTACATAGGTATTGTATTAAGCGACGTGGATGTGTGTGGCTCGGCATCCCCGTGAGCGCTACCTACCCCCGTCACTCGCGTTTCTGCATTTCTGCATTTCTGCTCGCCCAGCCAGCAGCCGCCCGGTAACGTCCGTTGCAGTGTACACGCCTGTTTCGCGCTCTACATTATTACCAAACTGCTATACAAGGATCACTACCCGCGAATCCTCCCAATTAACGTTGGAATACTTAGACAACAGTTTTTATTTATCTTTTTTCGGTTCGCGAGTATTACGGCTATTGGATACCTATAATAGCGGGTTTATTGATCAGTTTTTTCTACCCCTGAAAATGTTGGTCTCAACTCTTTTTTAGGTGATTTTGAAAAAGGAGTTTTTTGGAGTTTTGTTTGTCATGTTTATTAATCAGTTTTTTCTACCCCTGAAAATATTGGTTTCAAGTCTTTTTTAGTTTATTTTGAAAAAAGGCGTTTTTTTGACGTTTTGTTTGTCATCTTTATTGATCGGTTTTTTGGACCCCTGAAAATATTGGTCTCAACTCTTTATTAGTTGATTTTGAAAAAGGAGTTTTTTGGACGTTTTGTTTGTCATATTTATTGATCAGTTTTTTTCTACCCTTGAAAATATTGGTCTCAACTCTTTTTTAGTTGATTTTGAAACAATTTTTTTGACAGTTTGTCAGAAATTATTGTTTGCTAATTTGGACGAATTATAGGACAAATGAAGCGACATTAAAAATCGCGATGAGATTATTGGTGTATCGAGTCAGCGATAAATCGTGACAGAGTTTTTACGGAAGGATGTCAGCTGTCATACAGTGACATTCTGTCACACGGACAACGAGTCGCGAGATACTAGTCAGTCGACTCGATATAGGTGGGCGGAGGTGGCACCACGCGGCCCAACTGCTCAAGTGCATTCATCATAAAGTCACTCTCGAAGAGCTCTCCGCGTTCCCGCCAATTTACGATAGTAGTACTATACGTTACGTTCGCACCCGAAACGATTAGTCTCCCCAGACATATTATAGCGTCAAATTACTGTCAACATAAATCTCACAGATTGCTCAATTTAACGATAGTTTTCGGAATATAAATACGTTCGGTGCAATTTACGTATATGCATACAAATGAGGATCGTGACTCCGAAGACACGAATGGGTTGATATCTGACTTTTGATGAAATCTGAGGGTTCGTGATTATTATTATTATTAGAATTAGTTATTGTCTATACTGGCCAATAACATCAATTGTAACGCTTGGGGGAAAAAATTCTTAAATTCGTAAATAACAATCCAGACTGTTGTCACTTTTATTATTAACATTGTCTTTCGGTTTGATAATGCTGAGGACAAAAATACAGGTGTCTGATGTAAAATAGGGCATGTGTCTACAGTATACGAACTATATTGTCGTTTCCACGCGGAGTTCGATCGATAATCTTGGTAGAGCTGTACTATATACTCGCCTCGTATCTATATCATACGTCATTTCAGGGTTTATTACGAATCCAAGGCACAGAATTTGCGATCGCGATTAGACGGGATTCGAGCTTTCGCGCCCGGACCATTTAAGTCAGTATAGTGACGCTTGACGATCGGGCTAAGATTTTAATTGAGTCTAGTTTAACTATTCGGCATTGAAAGCGATCGCGCTTTGCCCTCTCATTGATTCGTGCTCAGCCTTTCTATCTTTCTATCTTTGCTCGATCTTTCGATCACCAATTAACAATCGATATGTCGTATCAATGAGATAAATTCGCAATTGATAATTCACATTAAGAAGTCGCTAATAAAAACCGTAAAGAACTTTTTTCGCGCATACTGACCTCTGCACCTTCAAAAGAAATTTCACCGAAAAGTTCGATGACCATCCGTAAATGACATCCACATTCGATAAAAATTCATTTTGACGCTGTACAGTTCAGTAAAGTTAAAAACAGAACTAAGTGAAATTCGAATGACGATAAAAAATCGTTGACAACGATTTGCCACATTTCACTAAAAATTTCCCTAGAAACTCCTCTCGCGACTCTTCGTCGTTCGAGTTTCGAGAATCCCGCTTTTCCCAGTCGCTGCTGCTACCACTTTGCTCTCGGGTTCTCTCGGGCTCCGAGTTCGTTAATGCTCCCTTCTCGCTCGCACTTACATTGGAGCCGTAGCGCGCGTTCCCCGCTTTCCCGTGCTTCTTCATCGAAAGCCGCTCTTCGTCGTCCCTTCTTCCCCGGCGCGCGAATAGCAGAGACAGAGACAGACACAGCGAGCAAGAGAGTAAAGAGTAGTCGTCGCGAGAAGGAGAAAAACACGCTGCGTATATAGCCAACCACCTCTCTCTCTCTCTCATTTCTCTCTCTCATCTCTCTCCCTCCACTATCTTCCAACTCTCGCGTCTTCTCTTTTTCCCTCTCCCGCCTCGCAGGGTGCTTCGTCACTGTCGATCGTATTTTCTCCGTCCCTGTTTGTACCGCTGAATTCTCCCGGGCGCCTCGGTTCTCTCTTCTCTCTCTCTCCTTTATATTCGCCATACTCGTCGTACCAATGCGCCTCAACGTATCCCATAATACGTTGCGCGCGCGCTTTCGTCCTTCCCTCGCATCCCGTTTCTCGTTTCTCGTCGTCGAGCGTCGACCGTCGCCGTCGTCGTCGTCGTCGTCGTCGAGCGCTCGGCTCCTTCGCTTCGATTCTCTCGCTGCGCGTTCGTTCGTTCGTTCGTTCATTCGTTGGTTGGTTCGTTCGTTCGTTCCCGCCACTCGATTCACTCTCTTCTCCTGCTTCCACCAGTGGTGATGTCTCCCAGGCGTCTCATTCCTTTCTCTCTCTCTCACTCGCAAGCGGCCTGAGCCTCGTCCCGTTTTACTTCATTAGGGGATATGAGTTTTTCCACCCTCGTCGCATCGTCGTATACCCCTCTAATGCCGTCTCTGCTTCGCCGACGACGTCGGGACCGAGGATTTTCCACAGGCGCCACGGCAGTCGTACAGTACTTTACACTGTGTGCTTTCTTATACGTTTGCTGCAACACAAGCAGCAATACTCACGCACACATTTATCTATAGCTATGTATATAAGTATTCATGGATACGAATGTATTGTGACGAAATTTTCATGTACAGTGCGCAAGCGTCGAATCCACGCGGGAATTTTCTCGATTACTCTTCTTTTTCTATTCAATAATATAAAAGCTGCTAAAACGTTTGCTTAATATTATTAATGTTTGCTTAGTAGTCACCGAGAGTATTGTTCTGGCAATGGTTACTAAATCGTGTACAGTAAACTAGGTTTAATCTACCACTTTGAAAATTATTTGTAATTCATAATTTGTATTTAGTAGTCAATTTGCCATTAGTAGTCAAGCAGCCATATTTTTCAGCCAGAAAATTTGAAGAAAAATATCAATAACTCTAACGATTTGCCTTATTTATTTTTTTTACATTATTGCTCAAAATAATAATGTAAAAAAAATAAATAAAATAACGAGTACTAATGAGTAATAAATAGTTTCCGGCAATCGCTATCGTTCATCGCTACGTCGACGTTGACGCAGCTTTTCCTCGTGTTTTTTTTTTTTCTTTTTTTTTTCTTGCACGACGCAAAGAACAGAGGGAATAGACGATGATTTTGGTAACGTCAGCAGCGGGTGTCCGTCCCCCGAGAATGAAGAAGAAGGGGGCGGAAGCTTGCGGGAGAGCCACGCAAGGTTCCCCCCCTCGCGCTCTCTCTCGTGCAAAGCTCTCCCTTTATTTTCGGCCTAAGGTCGTCCACGTGCGAGAGTTGGCCTACTACGTTTACGCGTTGTTCTCCCTCCGCGCGGTTCGTGCCTCGTGCACACGCACGCATAGTCACCACGCGCACGCGCACGCATCGCACGCACCCATCGCGAGGCGCTGCGCGCCCGTTTTCTCATTTCAGTTGGGGGATTGGGCTTCGAGGTTTGGGGTTCTGGCCACGCGGGCTAACTCTGCTGGGTCACAGAGTGAAATACACGCGCGCAACAATCGATCCCCCTCCCCCTACCCGCCCCCCGAGTCGACTCACCGCGCGATTTGGCGATTGCCCCAAGACGAAAATACGAAAGAGCGCCCTCTCGCATTCGCAGTCCTCAACATTTCGAAAACAACCCTTCTTTATAGTAGCCGAAAACTTTTCCGTCCTTTGCCAAGGAGAACTATAATTTTTCTAGTTTTGTTTTCTTTTTATTCCTTTCCTTACTCTGATCTATTTGATCGTTCGCGAAATAGGATTTTGGATTTTTGGATTTTTGTCAAAATTTTTCACCGTCTGCTGAGGAAAATTAGATTTTTCTGCTGTCTGTTCTATATTCGTCCTCTTACGCTGATCTTTTTGAATCGTTAATGGAAAAAAATCTTAAAATCGTACATTTTTCTGGCAGCCAAGAATTTTTTTTTCTTGAGAGTAATAACGTTGCTGACGGATGATATATTTCTAAAATTCTTAATTGCCGACCTTCCCCCTCCTCCACCACTGATAAGTCTAGCGCTGCTAGTATCGCCGAATTGATGGGAGAGAAAAGCTCCAGGAATTTTCGATTCGACATAGCCGAAGCATTTGCCGTCGGTGGTGCAGCAGCAGCGGCGAGCAGCACATCGTATGTGTGTGCGCGGCTAGCGCGGGAGAGAGCACGGATCGATCTCTCTCGGGTCGGAAGGGTCGCGCGAGAGAAGCGACCTCTTTGCCGGGATAGAGATCGCCCGGTTCCTGCTCTCTATATAGGTGTACCCCGCTATAATTTCAGAAATGACATTTTCCACCTGCCCGATCGGCGCTCAAAAATAATTTTTGCCTTTGAGAGTAAATTTCATAAAATTATTAACGTTGATAATGCACATAATCACAGTTAATAATGCACACGATAAACTCGAAATTTTGTTAACCGTATAAAAAAAATAGAATTAAAAAATAAAATAATTTCAGGCGCTGTCGAAATATCATCTCAGTATGTATAGGTATAACAATGAGGCGGAGGGCAAAAAATTTATGGATCGATTTCCATGTTGTGTTATATCGTCACACGTAGGAGGCTGCGTTCTATCGGTTCTTCGACGAGGGAACCGAAGCACCGCAGCATTCTTCCCTTCGGAATCAGTGATTCACATAGATCTTTACACCTACACAGCAAATAAATAGGTGCCTAGGCTATTAGACATTTTTCTGTAAAAATTAATTTACAGGGGGATTTATAGGGTTTTTTTTACAGATTAAATATTGTAGTGTGACGTAATACTAATATACAGGGCACTGAACACTTCATAAAACGTGTGTTTTATAAAGTGTTAAATAAAAATATAATGATGAGAATTTCACAATATATGTGTATATTAAATGGAATCTGAAATACGGTATCTGCAAATGAACTTTCGACATATGCATTAATTTTACAAATATTTTTAGCAGTGTGGATTAACAGTTTTTTGCTCATTAAATATAGTTACGGTAACGATCAAAGCATAGTTGATGTTTTTTTTGTCAGGCTATTTATAGGAGACCATGGGAGGTTTTTCTCCGACAATCAGTCAAAGTCGCTTGATCGTGAGTGCGCGAGTGCGCTGCACTCACGCAGATACAGTGAAGATAGAACCCAGGAAATTTCTATCGAGTCGGCGCTACGCTGCGCTTGCCGCGCCAGCAGCACTGCCGATAGCCGCGCCAGCGAACCCGAAGAGCCTGGCTAATGGCCCGTAGACGACGTTTTCCACGTAAGCGTTCAGCATTTTTACGGGGCACAAAGGAGCCCGCGGAAAATGAACTGTAAAATCGAGCAACAGTTAGCTAAACAATTTCTGTAATGCCAAAAATATTTTGCAAACTCGGTTATAAGCATCAGCCAGTGAGAGATGAAAAAATTCATTTCAGCAAAAAAACTCGAAAAAAAAATTGTCGATTTAACGAAGTTTTAAAACCCTATCCGATGGGAAATTTTCCGCTGATTCCAAATATGACCGGTTTTTGCCCGAAAAATAAAAATTTTGAGGAGAAAAATACGAAAAACGGTTTTTCACTTTTTCCCAATTTTGGCACTTTACTAAAATCGGTGTAATTTTTTTTTGGATCAATATAATCGGGATTTTCTTTTTGCATTCGAAAAAAAACTCTTCAACGAAGAGAATGCCGCCAGGCGGAACGCGATATCTCGATTTTTCGATTTTTTGCAGATTTTTTAAGTTGACCCTCAAAAATCGCAAATTTATAGAAGGGGTACCCTTGCCATTTTTCGCAAAATTTGACCAAAACAAAATTTTCGATTTCGCGAAGTTTAAAAACCCTATCCGATGGCAAATTTTCCGCTGATTCCAAAAACGACATCTATTTGCCCGAAAACTCAAAAATTCGAGGAGAAAAACGCGAAAAACGATATTTTTTTCCTGCCAAACTGCCAAATTTCGCGATATTAAAAATCAAACCGCTGCCGGTTTCCCAACAACCAATCAAATGCTTTATAAATCGACAAAAATGCTTCCTCACGAACTTTCTAACAGCCAATCCTAAAACGAGACATTTTTCGTTTATTTATTTGTTATATCTCACACACCCCCAACGACTCCGTTCGTCCCTTGCACCAGACTCCGAATCCTCCCTTTCCCCCAATCGTCCTGCGTGAGTGGCACGTGTAGTGCGTGCCAGAATTGGCAAGGGCATCGAGAGCATCGAATCCAGTCCGACTATACATCCCCGCCGAAGCATCGATAAGGGCTTAAGCTCGCAGTTTGACCGACTTTGGCGGAGGGATGTAAAGCAAAAAAAAACCCCTCGATCCTGAGGAAAAGGCCGTAGCTATAGGTTGTTTGTCGCGGAGGAAGGAGGCTCCGCAGGAGTCAGTTGGACGACGTCCACGTCGCATTGGTACAGGCAGGCAGTCAGGGAGGCAGCAGGGAGGCAGCTAGGCAGGCAGGCCAGCAGACAGGCAGGCAAGGCAAGCCGAGCGGGAGTCCCCGTATACCGTCGACGGTATACGGGGGACTCGATGTTAACGCGATCGATACGGCCGCCAACCCCCCGCCCTGGTGGCGGGCCGATTTTTTTCCGTTCGACCCCGGCGCCTGCGCACTCCACTCCGAGCAGCTTCTATCCGCGCTCTGTGCTTCCACCGACGGCTCCGCTTCCCCCGTTTCGAACGTTGCCGCCGCCACCGCTGCTGCCACTGCCGCTGCCTCGCTTCGTTATTGCACCAGCATTTATATAGATAGCACGTTATATACGTATATAGGCAGAGAGGCACCGTGTACGCCTATATAGACGAGAAACCGGCGCACGCGGTATATAGGTACCAAGTGCATTTATTATGTATCCATGTTCGCCGGAGTATGTACCACTCTATACGGTATACACACAGCGGGTATACAAGATCCAAAATCGAGCTCATGTTCGAGCGCTATAGCAAAAGGACCGATGTATATGCAGTCCTCATTAGAGATCCTGGATTTTACAACGGTTTGGCGGCGATTCTTTTCGTTCGCGACAGTTGTGAGATTTTTCTTCGCTCGTTTATAAAGTGTCGAGCTACGTGTATTACCTATTTTTCATAAGCTTAGTTGTGATGACAGTGGCTGAGATTTTTAATTACGCGGGGACGAAAAATGTGGAGACATCATTTAGAACCACTTTTAGGGCTGAACTTTGGAAATATAAAAAAATTGAAAAAATAAATCGTGATAACGGAATTTTCTATGGGGAACGGAATTTTCATTCTTTTCACTCAAGGGTTTGGAATATGAGTGTGAAGGAGGTTTTCTGTGGAACGTGCGGAAAAATAATTACATCGGTTTTTGTGAAGCTATTTCAACGGTGAACAATGAAGAATTGTTTCCGTGAATATTTTTTTAAATTAGAATTTTTTAACTCGGTTATTTATAGCTATGATTAGTTATTTGTTTGCTCAAATGCTCAAACAATTTTTCGACAAAAAATATTATACTGTATTGGAAGTTTTTTTGCGAATACTACATAAACTAAATTTTCCATACAAATCTGATGTAAAATTCATATTCCGTGGAATGAATACTTTATAAAACCTGTGTTGATAATATAATTATTGGATATATCAATTTTACAAATATTTTCGACCGTGTGAGATAAAAACTTTAGAATGAAAAAGGGCAGCGAGCTTTTTATCCGTGTATCGAGAGAAGAAAGGCCGGTTTGAGAATAATCAAGACAATCGATATTCAGCTTCCCGTAACTCCGATCACATTGTGTGTTGTTAACGAAAATTAAAAAATGATTAGTCATCGCGCATACATTTTGAGCATGCGGTGGTATTGCTGATGGACAGGCGATGTGTATTGCCGGCAAATAAAGGGTGCTGCATTATCGGGGTACCTGCGGCGTTGTACACCACATCGGAGTTTTCATTAAACCGCCGCACGTCTGTGTAGCTACAATGATTCAATTGGAAAAGCCACTGCATCAGTTACACCCCGAAAAGCATTCGAATTATTAATAAAGCCACATGGATCGTCTGCCACTTATAATGATTTCGCATCAATGGATTTATATTTTATGTGTATTCTTCTTTCATATGTATCTTCGTCCAAAAACAAAAAACGTGTCTAAAGGAATTTTACCTATTTGCGATAGGATTTTAAAAAATTTGAGCAGTGCGAGGCTGCTTACCGAGCGATACTGGAGGAAAAAATAGGGAGGACCGGTGGACTCGGTGCTCATTGCGCTAATAGTGGAGAGTAACGCGCGCAAGTCCTGAGGACGCGCGTCGTCGCCCGCGGTTAATCGAAGGTTATATTTAGGTGAACTCTGCCATTATCCGAGGACCCAGACGCGCGCTAACCTGGACAGTTTGTGTCCGCCAACGGATGTGGGAGCGGATCGGGAAGCGGGCGTCGAATGTAGATGCCTATACCGCACTCACCTATCTCTCTCCAGCCGCTTCCATCGTCTCAGTTCTGCTACCACCGTCGACATCGGTGAGTCGCAACCAGAACCCCGGGAGCTTTTGCTGCGAAACGTCCCCGTTATGTCTGACTGGCGCGGACTTTACCCGCGGGCTCGACAACGGTCGACGCTGCCTCGACGTTGCTCGACACTGCTCGACGCTCCTCGACGCTCGATCGATATATCCAGCCGGATACCCAGGATCCGCCGAACCGGCCGACACTGAATCTCGCTCGCATTTACACGTGAATTATATCTGGAAGAGTAAAGCAAAATTTCGATACTCGTTAATTACAAACAATATTAAAATTCTCTCGTGAAATGTATTTGAAAAGTTTTCAGATTCGAAACATCTTTGGTGTATTATATTTTTGTGTGGGCAATTAGATAAAATTAGATAAAAAATCTTTTTTTTATCTTTTTCAATATAAAAATTCAATATTAAAAATGATATCGGAAGAACTCTTGTGAAATGTGTTTGAAAAGTTTTCAGATTCGATTACGAAATATCTTTGGTGTATTGTATTGTTATGCAGGTAATTAGATAAAATTAGATAAAAATCTATTTTTTTCTTTTCTTTTTTTAATAGGTACATTGATTTAGCAGAGCAACAAAAGCGCCGCGCAAGCAGCTGAAACTGGGAGATATTGCGAGGAGCTCGGTATTAGATATAGAGTTGTGAGTCAGACTCACCGAGAGAGACTTGTTATGACACACGGTCCGCGCGGCGATACGAAAGAGCTCGATTATCAACGAGCGCAAATCAGCCTTTTGAGCCAAACACCGCCTTCGCTTTATTTGATACTTTTCCGAAAAAGGAAATATTTCTGATAATTTTTTTCGGCAACTATGTTAAGGTTTTTCAAGTGAGCCAAGAGTAATTAAACTGCTGTTCCTTCGCAAGTTTGAATTTACAATACTAACAAATATCAATTTTCGGAGTAATAAGATATGTTCCATATGTTTTTTGCGAAAAAAAATTGCATGATTAAAAACTGGATAAGTTAGCTTCATCTATCCTATACGATGCTAGAGATGAAATGGCCAATAAAACATTTCTGGAGCTAAATTACGTCTACACATCGTGTGTAACAATATAGCAACGACGAATGATGCGAATTATTTTCCCCGGTTCTCCGCGACGCGTCTAACCCGAGGAACGCGGCGATATCGGCCATTTTGTTGACCGAGCCCGAGATATGACGTCGCGTGGCCTACATGATAACCCCCGCCTGGAATGACGAAGATAGTGACTCTCCTCGATTCTTCTGACTTCCTAAGCTCACTTACAATTAGATTCTCTCGCATATTCAAAGCGTGCTATGCGACAAATCCCTAAGAACATTTCTCGCAAGATTCTTTATACATCTCCTATTAAAATCCCTGCCATGTCTTACACCGACAACCATTTTGTCGTTCCCTCAAACTTAACCTTCAATTTCCCTAACCCAAAAAATTAATTAACATGCTCGCTGCACTAATCAGTCCACTTTTCTCCAAAAATTCATATCAGTACTTATCACAAACAAATCGGAAATAGATAATAACAATTTCATAGTAAAAGTCCACCATCCATTTCATAGTAAAAGTTGGATTTTGCATCCATCTCCATTTGCACATATTTTTATGTTTCGTTCGAAGGCGAACGAGTCTGTAGATAAAAATTCGAGTTTAAGTATCATGAAGGTATCTAAAGAAGTTGAAGCTTCTGCATTGGAGGACTGTTAAGCTGGGACGGAGTAGCAACAACAGCAGCAGCAGTGGCAGCAGTGGCAGCAGCGGCAGCAACAGGAATCGAGAACGCTGCGCAGAACTCTCCGCTGGCATCGTCGTGTCGTGGCCTCATCGACCTAACCCACTTCGCGTCGTGCGAGGGACGCTTCGGCCGCGCGGCGACCGCAGCGCCAGCGCTCGAGGACGCCGAGCGTCGACGCCTGGTACTCAGCCAACTACAGCAGCGAGTAGAGGCAGACCTATAGCACACCGTTCGGCGTTCGTTGCCGCGCGGCGGCGGAGCCGTTCTCCAGGCAACGCGAGTCCTCGTTGCCGCGCCACCGTCATATTCAGGACTCCCTTTTGCCAGCTCGGCCTTGCGGAAAATTGCGAAAAGCAGCCTCGCAGTTGTCTCTCTTTCTCTCGAATCCTTCGCCTTTTTCCTCTTCCTCTCAATTTCAATATAGTCATCAGTAAACTCGGATTTTGGATTATCAAGAATAAATGTTACTCTATTTTAATTAATTAAATATGGACATCGTCATCGAAAAAATTCAAAAAGCGTGCGTTGGCTTCTTCCGCCAAAGTATAATATCCAATTTTCAAGTGTGAAAGCAAAGCGACCTAAATTTAGAAAGTCGAGACGCCTCGAAGAGACTGGTTTTGCCTTGAGCAACTTTCGTTTCACGTGCCGCTGCGATCTTATTTCTAAATATACGAGAAAGAAAAAAATGTCAAGTTCCGTGTAGGTAGATATGGGTGTTATAGGTATATCTTGTAGCTGCTGCTTATCAATGCGACGGAAAAATTGCGGGATTATGCAAGCGTCGAATTTTCGAACGTATTTGATCACAAAATCATAACTTTGAAATTCAATTTCAAGATCGGATTTTTATATTAAGAATTATTAAAAAATCGAAGTTTATATCAAGATCTGTTTTAAGTTTGACTCGCTGCAGTGTTTTATAGAAAATATCAGAAAATGTGATCCGTGGATTTGGTCGGCCGTACGGAACTCGAGCATTCAGTTTTTCGCCAGGAAACCGCGCCAGGCCCCCAACAGGTCGGCCCATTGAATGAATTTTGAATGAAATTGGCAAATCATTCATATTTTGAATGAATTTTGAATGAAATTGGCAAATTATTCATATTTTCAATGAATTTTAAATGAAAATGGCAAATCATTCATATTTTGAATGAATTTTGAATGAAATTGGCAATCCATTCATATTTTGAATGAATTTTGAATGAAATTGGCAATCCATTCATATTTTGAATGAATTTTGAATGAAATTGGCAATCCATTCATATTTTGAATGAATTTTGAATGAAATTGGCGAATCATTCAGATTTGCCAATGATGTAGAAAATGAAGCAAGGCGAAAAAGAGTCCTCTGACTCAAGTTGAAAAAATTGCTTGCTGCTGGTGCTGCAAATAGCAGCGGCAGCAACAGCAGAAGCAGAAGCAGAGGATGGTTCACCGCGCGCGCGTCTCTCCATCGGGGCATAAGGTGGGAGCATCCTTTGGAACCGGTCCTTGGTCTCTTCCGCGCGCAGCAGTCTTTCCCAGCGTTCGTACATCAGCAGCAACAACAGCAGCACCAACAGCAGCAGCAAAAGCGGACTTTGCCATCCGGTTAAACCAAGTCTCTCTCGGCAAGCACCCTGGCGTTCCTTCGTAGCTTCGTAAATTTTTCGAAGCGGCCTGACCGACGAGCTGCATTTGCGTTGCTTACTCCTTGCGCAGGTTGCAATCTGCAAAAAAAAATTACAAACAATCGTAATCGAGACCAGAAGAGCGTAAGTATAAAAAAAAAACATGTAAATAAGTAGACAAAAAAAATTACAAGTGATCTCTGGAATTCAATGGCGACCAGCTTATTGAGATTTTTCTCGGTCAGCCGGTGGTCACGCGTTCCGCTTCGACCTCGGTGAAACGAGGTGGGTTTCGTGTCCGGCCGCGTGGAGATCCAGAAGAGGAGGACAGAGACACAGGCGCGCGCGGCTAATATGCCGCCTCTCGCGGCAACCGCGCGACGCGATGCCGGCCTTCTTCTTCTGTCTTTGTCATGCAAACGATCGAGGCGCGTATACTTGTATAGTAACAGGATAGAGGATACAAAGATCTGGCGATGACGAGAACGAGAGGAAAGGAGAGAGGGAGAAGCAAGAGAGAGAGTCTCTTCAAAAACGTCTTCTCCTTTGCTTCCTTTCCCGTTTTTACTTTTTTTTTTGCTTCTTATTCCTCATGTAGTAGGTACCACCTACCTTCTCTCTTCTCTTCTTCTACCTTCTCTCTTCGCTACTGAGTCGGATCTGCCATTCCCCTCTTACATCGAGAGCTCCACCTTTCCCTCTTCCCTCACTCTATTTTATTCTCTTCATCTCCCTTCCTCTCTGATGATCCTCTCACATGGTCTCAAATGGTCTCTCTCACCTTTTGCTGCTGTTGGTTGTAAAGATAGCATTCTCATGGTTCGAGCTCTCTGTCTCTCTCTCATTCCCATTTTTCTTTTAATTCTTATTCTCATATCTATTTTGCCTTCTCCCTCTTTCTTGTCCTCTTCTTTCTCTGGATTTTTCGTTCTGTCTCTTTCGCACTTACGAGCGATGACCTCCCCCCCATCCCCCCTCCTAACCTTCTCTCATTACAGAGTTCGCGAGTTCAGATTTTTTCTCCCTCTTTTTTGGAGAGCGATTCGTGTTCTTCTGTAGCTCTTCATCCATTTGTGTATTTTCCATGTTTCACCACCGGGCGCCTCTGCGACTGCGGCTTCTGACCGCCTTCCCTTCCCACTCGGATGCTAGAGTAACACCCCTCCGCGACACCGAGTGTTTTGCCAAGTGGCTAACTGTAAACTCGGAATCGCAGATGACCGCGCCACCTCGTTGGTCTCCTGACGCCTTTCTGTTACTATATCTGAACACTATTTCCTCACCGAGTATTCTCGCTGACACAACTGCAAACATTAGAGGATTAGCTTTGTTTTCCCTCGAGTCAGTGATTATGATATTACAATTAAATATTGCAAACGTAGATATTAGGATGAAAGTGGATACGTATTAATCGGGTCGGTCCTTATTCACAATTTTTATCCAATGAGACGAATATAATAAACAAATATAATAATGATAAGGAAAATAAAATAATTAAGGAAAGGAAGAAAGAACATTAAGACTGAAAATAGAGCAAAAAATATCGGAAATGGAATATAATGGAGGTATAGATCCTACAGCGGTTAGAGATCTTTAGATCGAAGCTGTGCAACATTAGGTCAGGTGTCACCGCTGTCATCGAACGCCGCACGTGGCGTTACACGGCGAAAGATACGAGAAGCGCTAAGAAGACGACTCGCCGCGGTCTCTTCGTCGTTTTTCCTTTTGCTGATGTTGCTGCTGTTAAGCCGCCGGAGGCGCGCTCTCACGTTCCCGATGGATACTCTTCATCCTCGGCCCCACCTGGTAGCAGCACGTTTCCAGCGTCAGGCGTGCTCGAAGCTCCGGCGCGTGGCACTCGCGCCTTCCGTCTTCGTCCATTGCTTCACAAGTTGCAAACTCGGTTTCAATGGGTTTGTCCTTGGCGACCGAGATCCAAACTGCGCCAATTTTGCCATCCTCTCCTCCTTCTCACTCTTATTTTATTCTCCAAATTTTTCGGTGAACCGAAACAGCAAATTAAAAAAAATCGATTACCGGCAATATCTCAAAAATTTTCCACACTACTTTTAGCACTTTGGTCACGAAAAAAATGATGTCTCCAACGGAGACATCATTTTTTGGCTATGTCTCCAACGGAGACATCATTTTTTCCCCACTTCTACGCACAATGTATCTCATGTTAAATAATCACAACAGGTATCGTTGCTCGTGAAATAAATTTCTACAAAGAATCCCGTTTCTCTCAGTTTGTCAACCAACGACGTAACAGAGTCGACCGGCGGAGATCAACGAAACTATAATCGCAGTCGGATCGTTTTGTATGCATGAGTCACAGATCGCGGATCATTGGCCGATAAACGCAGGCAAGCAGGACGTACGTATATATGTAGGTGGTGTACACATGTCGTAATCGCGAATCGTGACCGAGTAGCGAGAGTCGTGGGTATAGCAATGTACCTACACCTATTTTCGTCGGAGGGGGGACGAGTAAGGAAGGAAGGAAGGAAGGAAGGGAGGAAGGAAGTAAGGAATGAATGGTGAGGAGTGGGGATAGGCGCCAGCGGAACTGAAGAAACTTGCGTGCCCGGTGCCTCATGCATCGTATGTATGCGCAAGGTCGTGCGCTGCTCGCGTATCCACTGCTATCGATACGCGAGACCGTCGACTCCGTATCACGGTCGTCTCTTTATTGCCTCGCTCGTTCGGTGTGTTTTATCGCTGTGCCTCGCGAACAGCCGTCCGAGGAATAGCTCAATGACCGCGCGTACGATATCAGAGAGAGAAAGAGAGAGAGAGAGAGAGACAGAGGAAGAGAAATATATTGGCGGAGATCCCATTTACCTAACTATACAGGGAAGTCGGTGCCAAATTGAACCAGGCTTCAAATTGAATCCTGGGATTGATTTTTTTAACATGTGTTTTTTTACTATAATTTTTTTTAACATTACTACGATTTTTTAAAACGTGCAGTCAAGTCCTTCCTCGAACGAAAAATTGTGTGGACTTGATATTGATTTTCGTGCTGATGATATTTGTCAGCTGCAAGTACTGAAGTACTTTTTATTTTCTGGTGATGATTACCATATTCGATCAAGTAAAACAGGTTGACTCCGTCGGTCCGGCAACTTTTCAAATACATATCAAGAAAAATTCGGCTGAGTGGAGAACCGATGACACAGACTGTTAAAAATATTTCGCATGAACTTCCATTACCGGTAAAGGAAGCCTATTTACATAAACTAGTATATTGGATTTGACATACTAGTGAAATGTAAAATTACAATATTCTCTACTAAATTCTATAAAAATTAGGGAATTTAATATGAAGGTTCAGAAATTCAGTACAAAAATTTAGAAATTTACTGCACAAGTGTATTAAATTTAATATGTTAGTTGACGAATTAAATTTCCGGCAATGCAAATTCTCAAATATTTTTAACAGTGCAGATATGGGTCAGACAAATCATCAGACAACGGAATAAACTGAGAGTCCCTTTTGAGGTCCAAACGTCACGCATTAAAAAAAAAAACCGACCGGTAATACGTGGAGAAAGTGAAGAAAAAAATCAAGTGCACTGTGTCAGATGCGGTAATGATTACCGCAACGTTTTCCTCGCGTGCCTAAGCGCGGAAAGCTCAAACGGGTGAAGAGACGTGCGTTGACTAGCCCAGAAGTGTTGTCTCGCAGGCCGCGCCGGACTCCGATCCCGATAAATATGGCAAATGACTCAATCGGATCTCGGCGGGGCGTCGTAAACGTCGCGTTTTTTCCGCGCTATCTCTCAGTTAGTCCTGCGCCGTGTCTTCGTCTTCGTCGTCTCCGCTCCGTCCACTCGTTCCCGGCGCCGCTCGACGCCCAGCCCCTTAACGGGCGTGTTGTTACTATTCTTCGCGGCTATGGTTATATATATATACTGCCTATGTCCTCTCCTCGCATTCCGAAACTGGACCGCTCGTGCTCGTGGGATTCTACAAGCTACACAAACACACACATTGTTGCTTTCTTGCTCAGGACCTTGACGCACGTCTCGCAGCTCTCATCTTACAGAGTGCGGCACGCGCGGCTCTTCTTCTTTGCAGCTCTCTCCCTCTCTCTTTCTTTCTCTCTTTCTCTCTCTCCTGACGTGTTTAGTTTCTCACGCACGATTTGCAATTAACACTCTTTAGGTCTTGCGTTATCGTCGCGAGTAAAATCACCTCATGAAACGCGACTTTTAATTCGTAACGCACACTAAGAAAAATCCATGGGATAAAAATTCGAAATATAGCGAATTTTATTAGACAAATTGGGGACAGGTACTATAATCTATTGCCAGTTACATTAATAATCGTCGCGAGAATTATTAAAAAATTGTTGTCATCAAAGACAACTGTATCGTACACTGAGAAAAAAATGGCTAAATCCAACAAAATGTGCGGTTGCGGGCAGCAAAATAAATATTTTGCAAATTGGGAAAAATATTTAATTGATCGAAGCAACTGGTGATAGATTTTTTAAAAATCTCGATTAGCATTGCCGAATATTTTTTCCAATCTGCAAAATATTTATTTCGCCGCCCGCAACCGCCGACTTTGTTGGATTTACCCATTTTTTTCTCAGTGTATGGCAAAATCTACCACAAATGTTTTCTGCGTGCACGTATCTCGTTCACGAGGTCATCCGAATGAAATGGAAACTTTTAGCACCGCTATCGCGCGCTTTTGATAATTTAACGCGTCTGCGTGTGTATCCAATGGCCGTATAATATAAAATTGTTATGTTTATGGGGGGTCTGTTGCGGCTTTTTCGCGCCGTCTGCCACATAAAAGTGAGCGAAAGAGAGAGAGTACAGCTGAGGTGTAAGCAGAGTGAGGGGGGGAGGGAGGTTTGTAATGCTGCCGCGCTTGGTCGCATCGCACCGGCGGCGCGAGAGCTCACTGCGCTTCCCACTCAAAGGTCCGCGCGCATACGCTGCTCGTGCGAGAGTGAAAAACCCAGGCGGCGGCAGCGGCAGTCGTTATCCATTCATAAATCCCATTAAACCATTGAGCTCGAGCCCGACACCGCCGGCCACGCGCAGCACGCTACACAAACTCTCCACGCTGCCTCTTTTCCGTCTCTCTTGCTCTCACTCTCTCTCTCGTCTCCCTCGTAGAGTTGCGAGCGCGTACGCGCTGCCTCCTCCTCCTCCTCCTCCGCTACCTCCGCCCCCGACCATCGGCCGCCCTCTTTGCAGTTTAACACCTCTCACGATATGCACGTCCCGACCTCGTAATTAAGTCGTTACACGTATACACATTCTGCCTCGCAGCACGCCTGACACACAGACAGAGACAGACATAACACGCGACACTGGAGCGGTTGTTGTTGAATATGTGTTTTGCTTTTCTTTGGTAAACGAGAGTTGCACCGTAATCGACGGAAACGTTTCGATTAAAATACGGAATTATTCATTACTCGTGATTGATTTTTTTTTTTTTTTTTTTTTTTTTTTTTTTTTTTTTTTTTTTTTGGTTGTGAAGATAATTCCTATAGGGAAATAATTCTACTTGAAATATATATATTTTTTTCTTGTGAATATTTTTTTATACTTTCGCTGCGAGTAAATAAACATGATTAAAATATATATATTTTTTTCATGTGGACTATGTTGCACTTTTAGAGCTGCTTTGGACTGAAATTGACTGAATTGAAGACTGAAATTTGGTTGCACAGTGTGTTGAGAAGGAGAGAGAGAGAGAGATGAAAGGAAAAATTGTGGTGGAATCGATCGGAGCAGTGGACTACGAAAAATGATCGGAAATACCTATACGCAATCCATCATCTCCATTGTTGACGTAAAATCGACCGGTTTCATTCCGATAGCGTTGTTTATTTTTTCCTTTTTCTTTTCCCATTCTCTACTCCTCCCCTCTTCACCCTCTAGTACTCGTGGGCCACCTCCCGTAACTTCGACCACCTACCCACCCACCACCCCCCTCCTGACGTCACACTTGTTGCACAAATGCCCGCTCGAATGTAACCCAAAGTTATACCCGTTACCCCCGTCTCTGTCTCTCGTTTGCATTGGGCGTACGCGGGACGCGTGTTGTGCAACTCGTAACCGCCCGGACAAACGTGCCGCCAACGCCGCGTACATAAACGTGCAGCGTCGGAACGCAAATTCTCCGCCAGCAACGACGACATTTTTTTGGAACCACCTAACAAAATTCTACATTTTTCAATATTTTCTTTTCGATCTCTGTGTCGTCATATTTGTTCGGTTCAATTAATTAAAATCACAAAAAATATGTAAAGCCAGCAATTATCATTAAAGAGGGAGATGTAAATTTGCAACCTTTTACTTCCCAAGCTTTGCCTTGTAGTAAAAATTATAACCCAACAATTATTTTTTAATCTCAAATAAATTCTTGGTTGTTTTGTTTCATCTTCATTTTTATTTTTACGTATACATTGATAATGACCTCTCTTCACTTATTCAATTTTTTAAATTACTAAGAGAGGTTTTTTGCTAAGGGCTTTAACCCGTCCAATGTCTAATAAATACACATATAAATGAATAAATAAAATACACCTACAAAAATCGCTCCAGTCATTCAACGTCACACAGACGGTCAGAGTCTGCGACCTACGAACGGAGGAAAGCTCCCTCGTGGCTAAAGCTTTGTCGCGAGAAATCCCTACAACCCCCTCCCCTCACCCACCTGGGGTTAACCACCGCCTAAGACGGAGCCGCGATGTATGGCACACATAGATAGATATACACCGCTAAGGTACACAGAGGAAGGGAGGAACGGAGGGGAAATGCCTCGGAAAGCAAAGGGCACAGTTGGAGAGACGTGAGCACACGACGGGTAGACGGGTAGACGCGGGTAGAGAGAAAACGCGGAGGTTACGGCGGAGAGGGGGGGTCGCGAGGGGGGTGTGGACGTGGAGCGCGCCGCTCAACTGTTATCATAAGCATTCCGAACTTGACCCACTCACCGAGTGCGGGAAGCACTTGTACAGCAGCAGCAGCCCCTCCATCCTTCTCTCTTCTCTCTCCTCTCTCTCACTCCCTCGGCGCCTCTCGCGACCCGTCGGTATATGATATGAAGTTACGAGCAGCTCGTGCGAACCGTATAACGCGATAACAGCTGTTGCCCCGCCGGTGGTTCCGCTGCTGGCTGCCACAGAGCTGCCAAGTGCATATAGTATCGGTGTGCCGTGTCGGCTATAGTACCGCGGTTAAAGCCCTCTCTCCGACCCCCCTCCCCCCTCCCAGTCTCCTCCCCCGGGTGCCGCGACCTCGTCGATTTCGCGGACGGCAAAAGTTTCGTCGTTTCCAGCTCGCTCCCTCTGCTTCCTCCCGCCGAGCGCGTATTTGCACCCTTCGATGCTCGACTGTGCATTATAGTCTCTTTCTCTCTCTCTGCCGACCCCTCTTCGCCCCCCCCCCCCCTCCGACCCCTACTACAGGCTATTCAACGGGACGACTCGCTGCTGCTCCCCACACTTCGGCATGCACGGAATTCCGAATGGAAGTGCATCACTCTCGTTTTCATTTGAGAGTCAAAAGGAGCCCTCTGGTTGGGTTACACGTACTGGGTACATAAACAGGAGGTTAGTACCGTGGAGGTTAGGGTTATTTCTGTGTTGAGAGGGTCGAACGATACGTGGGATCAAATGGTATGGGACTGACGGAGCGATTGGGATGTATCGATAGAACGATAGATGGCAATACTGAGGCTTATGCGAGGAAGGAAATAGCGGTAAAATACGATAGCAGAGAAAAAGGTAAAATCGAAATGGCTTCGATGTGCAGTCCAAAGGATCTGACTCGTATTTACCATTTAACCCGTTCGTCTGTGTACACGGAGAGAAAAATATGGGAAAAATCACTATAATTGTGTGACAATTGCGAAAAATTCCGGAATTTTCTGTCGCATATTGTTACAAGTATGGAAAAAATCGCCAGAATTCCAGAATTTTTCTCAATTGCCACAAAAGTATAGTGATTTTCCTCATATTTTTTCTTTCCATATACCTATGCACAGGTCTTTCTTATCAATCTTTCTTATCAATGGAATATGGACCAATGGTCCATATTGACCACTTCTACCCCTTATTTTATCTCCCCCATCCAGCGAACTTCACCTACATTCGCGTTGCGAGTACAACGACAACACAGATGGAAAGAGGGAAGCGAACTGTTCGGCGAAACCTATATATTCTACATAGGGTTCAGGTACACCAACACAGGCAAAGAATACTATAGAACGAGAGTAAAATAGACGAAAGGAGGGGAGAAGGGAATTTAATCTGGCGTTGGAAAGTTTGCCGGCCTCGAGCAGCGCCACCAGCACCACCAGCAGCAGCCTATCTCGCCTACCTGTTATCTCGATAAAGCATCGATCGGCGGTTTAGTAACGGAAGAACGACTTCCCTCGCTTCGCCCGTTGGCTCTCTCCTCCTCTCTTACTCACACGCTCCTATATATTTCACTCTCCCGCACGTTCCTCCTCTCTATCGCTGTCTATCTCGACCCATTCCGGCGCAGTGCTCTCGATCTGCATCGCGTTCTCGGTCATTCTCGTTGTGCTATACACACACCCATAAACAGACCCACACACAGAGGATTCGCAGCCGGCCGTCGGTGACGACGGTAGTAGTATAGTAGTAGGTAGTAGTGTAGTCGGCACTCGCTCGAGTTCTCTCCCCTCGAATGCCCCTTCGCGATTGAACTTGACCCAGAGCCGAGAGAGTGGAAGCGCGCATTCGAGGCCGCGAGGGAACACGGAAATGACTGAAATCTTTCGGTGTACCGTATATACAACACACTCTCGCTCTTAATGGCCTGGCGCGCGGCGCTTGTCGGGGTTCACTAACCCTGTGTATGCATCATTCACAAAGACCCCGGCGCCTGGGTGCCAACCCTGATACTGCGGCCAACTTTTTCTCTTGCTTCTCTCTCGCTCTCTTCTCTGTCTCTTTGCTTTGACCAATTCAACCTGACGAGTATTAATTACACGCGCCGTCAGTTCGCGCTTCGATCCACGCAGGGATCCTACAATGATTTGATATTATCTCATCCACTCGATGGGATGATGAGCCAGCGGCTATGAAAACTTACACCTGTAGCTGATGAATTTGCAATTGATTTTATTGCCGATAATAGTTTGACAACTTCGGCGGTTTGATAACTTCGATAACTCGAAATATACACAGATTTGTGGACGTAAATTGATAGTAGAACTGATTGAGCAATGAACGGGTTGACAAAATGTAAAAATAAATTGATAGAAAAATGTCAGTTACGTTGGCAGATTTTTTAACACAAAGATAAGTGGAAATTTCTCGTCCTTGACCCTTCTGAACTTGACCCGTTGGGAAAAAGATAAATAAATATAAAAATAAATAGAATAGAATAAAAAAAATATAAAAATAAATAAATGGAAAAATGCCAGTTACGTTGGCTGATTTTTTAACATAAAGATAAGTGGACATTTCTCGTCCTTGATCCTTTTGAACTTGACCCGTTATGAAAAAAATAAATAAATATAAAAATAAATAGAATAGAATAGAAAAAATAAATAAATAAATAGAAAAATGTCAGTTACGTTGGCAGATTTTTTTAACACAAACGTAAGCGGAAATTTCTCGTCCTTGACCCTTCTGAACTTGACCCGTTGGACAAAAGGGTGTCACTGGGTTCACGCACTTATAGGTATCTCTACACACACACGCATATCTCCCACAGACAGTGTAGATATACATCACACTCCCCTTTGTGGGATGACTGCGAAATCTTTCGGTATACATGTTCCCCCGGAGACAAGAGAAAGACAACAGAGCTGTTAATCGTCGTTGACCCTTGGAGCCAAGGGGAGGGCTTTTCTCGTCGCCGGTTCCCCTCATTTCTCCCTCGTCTCTCCTCTCTCTCTCTCTCTCTCTCTCACACATCCTTTGACGTATTTCCTGTAACAGTATATGTGTCACGAGCTGCGGAATTCCAATGGCCGGCAGTGCTCCCATCTGCGTCGCTGTTTGCGGCGATAAACAAAGGGTGACAGTGAGGACCGTGAGCCCGAAAAGGAGAAGGAGGCGGAGGAAAAGGAGGCAGAGAAGGACAGCGATGGGAAAGGGAGGGTGAAGGACGCGGCAAGCCACGACAATGGTACTTTGTAGTTGCGACGGTGTCTGCTACGCGCCAACGACACCCGCGAAGACGGCGAGAAAGTGAAAGTCCACGAGTGAAGGCAACGGAAAGAGGGGAGGGAGGACTGAGTTTCCCTCAGCGGCGGTGAGCGAATCGAGCAAATATACACACGTAAACACAGACACAGACACAGACACTGTATATGTGTATACTTGGCTCGGGTGGCCGTGTAACGCGATTGTGGTCGTTGAGAGAGGAAGAGATGAAGAAAGCGCGAAAGAGAAGGTTAGAGAGAGAGGGAAAATGAGGGACAGATAGGAGAAGAAGGATGGTTATATAGGGAGAACGAGGCGGCGGCTCTGCGAGCGTGCGAAAGGCCCGTCAATGGGTATACGCGAATGCTGAGGGAGATAGGAGGCCAGACCACGTGTGAATGAAAGCTCCGCTGGCGTTCGACAGCGAGAAGGAAGAGGGAGAGAGAGAGAGAGATGGATAGAGGGGGATGTCGGTTAAGGGAGGTCCGAAGAATCGAGAGAGAGGTGTAGTAGTGGAGGAAGGGGATGAATGGTGGTGCATCTTAGATGCAGACCGCCAGTCAGCTGACGTCGTAGTACCCTCCTCTCAGTCTCTTCATCCACATCCATCTCTCTCGTTGCCTCCCACTTCTCGTGTCTCACTCGAGAACGGTGAGAGGAGAAGTCTTGAATTTCAAATTAGCAGGAAACGCCACCGCGGCCATAACTCTCCGCTTGCCTCTTCACTTTTCAGATGCCATTGGTACTATCCTTCTTTTTCTTTTACTTTATCCTTAGGCTGAGAAAAAAAATTGCTTGATCGAATAAAATTTGTGGCTGCGGGCGGCAAAATAAATATTTTGCAAATTAGACAAAATATTTAATTGAGGGCTGAAGGACCTCGGTCGATGGCCCATTGATAATACTAATATATACTAATCCTACATAACTATGAAATAATATTGAAGGAAAAAAAAAAACACCAAAGATTGTATATATTGTATTGTCAATAAATTACCTTTACTACCACTACTATTTAATTGATCGAAGCAACTGGTGATAGAATTTTTTAAATCTTGATTAGCATTGCCGAATATTTTGTCTAATGTGCAAAATATTGATTCCGTTTTGTTGGATTGAGCAATTTTTTTTTAGTGTACATCCACGTAATTCGTATTTTACATTAGCTCGGAATAGGGCTGCAAATCGGAGGTCAGTATTTCCCGTGCTAATTTTATTGTTTTTTTTTTTCCCTCCTCAGGTTTGCTCCAATTATCCGTATTCGTGACGTCGTAATCGCACCGCGTGATTCGGGGTATAACCTTGCACAGTTCGGGTTTCCGGGGAGTCGTGTAAGGCTCTACAGGTTCCAAACCATTAGGCTCGTGTGTGTATATACCTGTATATACCGGGGCAGCGTTATAGCGGCGGGCAATAACCAGTCATTATTTCTGCAACGTGAGAAACCCAAACAGAGGATTATCGCTCGCAGCTGGTGGTAGGTATAGGTGTATATATACCGCGGCGGCAGTGTGGAAGGCCGAGTTCACTGACCTTGCGTACGCATTGGAACGCGTAGAATGTAGTGTAGAGATCTAAATCAGGAGAGGAGCTTCGGGGGACGTCAGAGAGAGAGAGAGAGAGAGAGAGAGAGAGATAGATAGTGAGCCCGCAGCTTATACAGTCTCGCGTAGCAGTCAATGGACGAGCGTGGAGAAGAGCATTAGCCATTTAACGACCCTGAATCTCTTCGGTTTTTCGTTCTCCCTCTCTCTCTTCCCCCCTCCTCCACCTCCTTACCCTTCGCACCCATAATTCTTTCCCTCTATGTATTTTCTCTCTCCGTCGCTCCCCTTTCTATCTCAGTCGGTCAACCCCCCCACCGTTCACCTTTGGCTCGTGCCAACCGCGTTCGCTCGGCGTGTGCTCCAACGACTTTATTACCAGTACGGTAATAAAGGTCCCTCGTGGCTTCTTTGTACTCGTGGCGCCTAACGTCGACGTGTCACATCGACGAGCGTCAATGGCTTTGCAGCGTGAACCTGACCTGGACAACGACGGAGAGAGACAGCGAGATATGTAGATAGATAAGGCGGCGTTTATCTCGAGTCAGGGGACGAAGACTGTACACTGAGAAAAATTGAGGGGATAACAATGCCAAATATAGTGTGTTCTACTATATAAATAGTCGCGGGTATCATCATTTGGCAGCCGATTTAATTATTTATAGTTGCGGGAACCATAAAAGCATTGTTGTCGCCTCAGGCAATCATTTTTCTCTCACATTCTCACATTTTTCTGAGTGTAGGAGAACCGAGCAAAATAAATTCACAAGTGAGCAGCCCATGAACTAATAAATATAAAAAATAAAATAAAAAATACAAAAATTAAATATAATTTTATTAAATTATATATAGCAAAAGTAACATTGTTGTGATTGGCAATTAACCCAGGAAAGGGTTAACGCCATCAGCTCTGACTCAAGTGCCTTCACATCTGTATTAGGTCTTCACATCTGTACAATACCGGTTTGGCATGTTTGCAAAACCGCAAGGCCCAAATCCCAATGACTGCGAGCGAGAGGGATGAAGACAGTGTATATGGAAGGGCAAAATAGCCTTAGTCACAGCTCTTAGCTGCAGAGGTTTAGTCCAAGAAGCTGAGATCCAGTGTTCCGGTGATTGCCGGGGGGCAGTGTGCCACGTTTGCGTTGTGACTATCCGAGATACTCGCGGATGTAGCCGGGAAAGGAGGAACCTAAAGCGAAGTAGGCGAAGGGAAGACTGAGATGGATAGACGATAAAGCTCAGAGAAGAGAAGCCAACCCTCCTCGCGGGAAGTTGGCGTCAGGGAGAGAGAGAGAGAGAAAGAGGAAAGGTGAGCGGTAAGGAAGGTGGGAGGGGCAATTTCATTGAGGAACAATTCCGCCGGTAGGTCGCACGCGACACCTGCGGCGGCGACGCCGCCGTCGTCAGACAGAAGGGAAAAGCGACGGAGACTGCGGAACCGACGAGTGTCGCCTAGACCTACATTACGACAATAATGCCAGGATTGTCAGCGGAGGAAGAAGAGGGGAAGGGAGAGAAGAGAGAGAGAGGGAGAGGGAAAGGAGGGGTCTGAAGAACGCGGTGCCGCTGTTGGGTCTCTCGTCGTGTAGTAAGAGAGGTGAATAGGAAGAGCGCCTCGCGAGGCGAGTGAGTTAGACGGATAAAGGAAGAAAGGGGGAACGGAGGATAAAGTACTTACTCCGCGAGGGACGACGACGACGATGTCTGGTATCTTTCTCCCTCGCCTTTCATTTGTCTCTGTCGCTCTCTCTGCCCCCTCCCCCCACCCACCTGCCCTCCCCCCGACCCCCTTCTGTCGCTCCGTCTCGCTCCGTCGCTGGCACGAGACCTACACTGGGGCAATGTCACACCTAGCCTATTATTCTCCCTCCCCCCCTCCCCCTCCCCCTCCTGGTGCCAGACTTACGGCAGACTAATAACCTGTCACCGCACTCGCTTGCAACTTTGCAGTTAACGCCCGAGACACACATAGTTTGCGGAGAGTCGCGAATATAAGGTCAGGGTGCGGGTTGAGGGGATTCTCGGGTGTCGTTGAAGGTGTAGAAGCTGGTTCGACGTTACAACGCTTTGTGTATGTTAGTTGGCTTATATACTGCAGTTGGTGCGCTTTGCGTGTTGACGTTTACTAAGACATTTCCTCTCTTTAGCTTGTGAGCTTCTCTCTGTCGTCGGAGTCGCAGTCGGAGAAGGTTCCCCCGTTCTCCGCGCTTCGCACGTGCTCTCGGACACGATTACGTTACGTGCGTTACGCACGAAGCACGGTCGGATCGCGCCTGGGCATTACCCGTTAACCAAGTTGACACACGAGGAGAGTGCCAAGTGCGAGCGTCAGCGGCGGTGGTGGAGGCTATTAACGCGAGTGGCGCGTGCCACTGACTATGTCTCTCTCTCTCTCTCTCTCTGCCTCTCTCATCACCGGAGATAATATTAACACTGCAGTATCTGCTGCACGTTGCACTCTACCGTGACGCGTGGTTCACATCGGGTGCAATAGGTGCGATGCAATTTCCATAAATGTTGCATCCTTTTCTGTTATCGCTTTTTGACTCTTGTCTTATCATTTTTGTACACGGAGAGAAGGTACATTTTGCCATATATCTAGTAAAAAGTACCATTATTTCCTGGTAGAGGGGAGCCATGATGACACCTGTCAATAAGTACGAGAACTTTGAGAATTTTTACCACGAAATATGGTAAAAATGTTCTTATATATAGTAGAGATTCTCATAGTTCTCGTACTTAACGTTAGGCGTTTTTTTAAGGTACATTTTTACTATTAGCAAATTTTTTTAAATTTGCCAATAAATTTTACGTTTGGTAAATTTGATCAAATCCTTCTCTCCGTATACACGAAGAAAAAGATGACCACAAATACTGTAGTAGACTCAGTGCGTTCTGCTATTCCAACGATTGCTGTAACTTATATATGTGTCATTAGTTGCAACTCGGCGGAATTTTTCCGCAAGTATTGGAAAAGTACGAAACTCAAAGCGCTTCGTCTCTCATCTCACTCCGTCTCCGCTGTACTACTCTATGTGCATATAGCGCGTATATACACCGGTCATGTAGTAAAGTAGTAAAGTAGTAAAGTAGCAAAGTATTTCATTCATGGACATGGTCGTAAAAAAAAGGAAAGATTCGAGTCGGAGTGGCGCTCTGAGCGGCAAAGGTTTTGTCGTTGACATTCCGCAAAGGATTTCGGCTCGAACGGGAATTAGAAAGTGAAATGTAGGGGGGATACGGTTTTGCATGTGGAGGACGGATTAGGGATATCGACTGGTCGCTCCTGATGACCCCAGTCGATGTGTGTGACATAATCCACGTGGCGAGCACTGCTCGGCCTTGCTGCGACCGTATAAGCGCAGCTACAGTGACGGCTCTGCGTGCGGCGCGGATATTTATGAATGAAAATAGATAACGGCGCGAACAAGGTGAATCTGCCGGACACAAACGACGCTGTTTCATCGCGAGACTCGTAGCAACACGTGCAGACCTCTGCCACGTGGTGTTATAGTATAAAACAAGTCGCTGGCGTTTCTCGCGACAAGGTCGAGAATCACCAGAAGCTGCCGTGAATGGAGACACGTGTCATATACCCAAAGGTGGTAGGTAAGTGGATGGACATATAGGATAAGCAGGTGTCGAGGGACGGATGACGAACCTACACAAGAAAAAAAATGCTCAATCCAACAAAACGGTTGCGGGCGGCGAAATAAAATGCAGATTGGACAAAATATTCGGCAATTCTAATCGAGATTAAAAATTCTATCACCAGTTTGCTTCGATCAATTCAATATTTTGTCTAATTTGCAAAATATTTATTTCGCCGCCCGCAACGGCACATTTTGTTGGATTGAGCAATTTTTTTTTTCAGTGCAGGATGATCGCTCGACTAGGATAAGCAGGTGTCGAGGGACGGATGACGAACCCACACTGAGAAAAAAATGCTTAATCCAACAAAGCATTTGCGGGCGTCGAAATAAATATTTTGCAGATTGGACAAAATATTCGGCAATGCTAATCAAGATTCTTTAAATTCTATCACCAATTGCTTCGATCAATGAAATATTGTCTAATTTTCAAAATATTTATTTCGCCGCCCGCAACCGCACATTTTGTTGGATTGATCAATTTTTTTTCTCAGTGCAGGACTATCGCTCGACGTCCGACTGTCTCCCTTTTGGATCTTGCATTCGTGCTACATGACTGCGATCATCCTATTGGTATTCTCGACTCGTCCGGCAATCACAGGCGTAATCACAGACAGGTATCGTACTGGTTATGGGCAACACACAAACACCTACAGACTCAGCATTTGCCGCAGCTGATCCACGACAGTCGCCCTCTTCTTCATTCTTGTACGCATGTTTTAACTCTCACTACATTGTCTTGTCTGTGAGCATTGAGAGAGAAGGACAGCAACACGACGCAAACGGCGCAAAGTGGCGCTAGACGCGAGTGTCCGCAGCAACGAGCTTCGGTGTTGGAAATCCGCGCGGCATCGGAAAACTATTGACCGAGAGACTCTCCGGAGAAGCCCCGTTTAACCCCAGCCGGAGAGCCAGAGGCAGAGAGGCATCACGGACGTAATACCGCGGGAGCACAATACATGTCGGAGCAACTGGAGGAGCCGGGGAAAAGAGCGAGAGAGAGGAGAGAGAGAGAGAGCCCAAGGGGGGAAAGCATAAACGTTCAACACGTCGGTGCTCATTCATGAATCCTGAAACTTTGGAAGGTGCACAAGCGAGACAGCAATAATGTGTGCATGTCTGTGTGTGAGAGAGAGAGAGAGAGAAAGGAGGAGGGGGGAGGAGGAGGATTATATACCTACCAACCTACATAATACCTAACTATAGCGTGGACATAGAGAGGAGGAAACTGCGAGACTGTGTTGTGTGGCACCTATACACTTATATATATATATCCCACATAGGGTAGGAGGGATTTACACGAGAAAATGTACCTATGTATTATGCGGCTCTTGACTTTTCCGTCCAGGCACACGCGACTCGAGTGTGAGGCGCACCGAGGAAACGTGCGAATTCCGCGACACCGGTATTTATAGCGCCTGTGAAAAGTGGGGAGAGAAAAAAAAACAGAAGGCTCGGAAGGTGTTTTCGAAGGAGAGGAAGCAGTAAACGAGGAGCTGGTTAAGTCACTCGGCTTGACTATTAGGATTCAGTGTGTGTTGGGTTTTAATTAATTGCATTCAATTATGAAGATCAGTGCAATTAATTATCGAATGTAATTCGTATTTGTTCACGTCAGTCAACTCGTCAGCCTCATAAAAGACACCCACGTGTATATCGATGATAAAATACATGTGTCGTGCATATGTGGGTATTATGGGTAACGTGGTGAACCGATAAGATATATCCATGAATGAGCAGAGAGCCATCGAGTATCGGAATTATCGACTGTGCGCGATGATACAGGTATATTATGGGTATAGTAACAGAGGCTACGTGTATACGATGAAAGGGAAAGGCGACGTAACATAAATACGTCATACGGTAATATCCACATCGCGTATAGTGTACCCGCAAACGTAAGCTATGTACGAGTGTGTGTGCACATAGTGTGCGGGTTATGTGTCCCGTCTCGCAGCCAAAGTAAGTTAGGAATGCGAGGGGCCGTTGAGCCGTTTCAACCGCGAAATCAGGGTCAAACCATTTTCAAGACCAAGTGGCACGCGATTATTCCAATTATTCCGACGAAAGCCCAACGCTTTCGTCCACAGACAGTGATTAATACGCCAAGTATAAAAAATAAAAATAAAAATAAAAATAAAAATAAGAATAAATAACGAGAAATGTCCACGCGAGATATATATAATACAGCGCTGAGTGTGGTCCGAGAAAATGGACAGACAGACTGACATTTTTCTTGTCAAGCAAATTCGATGGTACTGAGTCGCGTGCCAAGATAAAGACCACACTCAAGATGCCCCTTCTCCTCTCTTCTGCTATTCGAATAAATATCCCTATCTCTGTCTTTCTCTTCACGCGACGCACTGAGCCATTCAGGCTTCGATAATACCTCTCTTTCTCTCGTTGACGCTCTCGACCTTTTTATCACAACACTGCGGGCGATTAATAATTCATGAGCGAGCGCGCGCGACGTTTGATCGATGCGATGTCGAGCGACTATACCTATAGCCAATAACACACGCGTTAGATAGGTGTGCGTGTGTAGATATATATATATGTGTGTGACAAAACTCGAGGAATTCGTAGACGGCGGCAATGCGACGGTGTATGCGTGCTGCCAGTCTGTCTGTACGACTCTAATGTATACAGTGCATCCTATCAAGATTAAAGTGGATTCGAGACGTAATAGAGCGGTAGGTCATGGTCGAGTCTGGGAACGTTCACTGATCTCTCGGCGCACAGCTGTCTCGTGATCCTCGCGTGCCGTTTCTTTTTCTTTTCTTGTTCTTTCATTTATTTTTTCTCTGCTTTTTTTTTTCTTGCCATTTTTGTTGAAGCTAATTTAATCGGCGGGGCGACCCTCGGCTATTGTGGAGCTGTGGCTTACGGTATTTCACACCTTGTCTGCCTCGCTGATGATCGGGTGCCACGAGGGCGGCGAGAAGGCGTCAGTAATATAGCTTTGCCGCTAACTAGCCGCGAGCTGCTCTCGATTGCTGGGTTCTTGGGGTCTGAGATTCGCTCGGCTCTGAGTAATAACCACATCGAAGTCACGAACCTTACTTCCTAGTCTTCCTTTTTCACGAATCGATAATTTATAATCAAAACTCGAATTTCTGTAACATAAAAAATCTCACATTTTCTCGTTATCGAAAAACATATTGTATGAATAATAAAAAATAAACAAGTGTCAGAAGTATTTCTCGTGAAATGATTATAATCTTAAAAAAAAATTTCGCATTTTCTCTTTATCGAAAAACATATTGTATGAATAATAAAAAATAAACAAGTATCAGAAGTATTTTTCGTGAAATTATTATAATCTTGAAAAAAAATCTAGCATTTTCTGTTTATCGAAAAACATATTAATGAATAATAAAAAATAAACACAGAAGTATTTCTCGTGAAATGATTATAATCTTGCAGTATACTCTCGTTTACTCTGAATTATCTTGATACGATGTATCGAGTACCATTTACCGGGTTATCATTTACCTATAGGACCCATCTGCGAGGCATTATAGGTAGGTACTCTATGCAGCAGCAGGTGATCGACCGATTAAACTTTGCTCGGACTGACCTAGCCTATATCGGGGTCGGGGAACGAGGCAACGTCAGCAGCATCGTAACAAACCGTATTGGCCCGTTTCTCGTCACTTCGCACTCTTTCTCTCTCTCTCTCTCCCCTCGGTCACCGGTTAGCCAGTCTATCAGACTCGTCTCGCTCTGTTTTCCCGGCTTCTCACCCATTCATCCCGCGTTCAAGCGTCCCACCTGTCTGTCCTGGGTTATATCGACGCTTTACGCGAACCGTTTCACCGTTTATTCCGCACTTTGCACCGATATCCTCGACGGTATATATATACCACACACTCCGGGGGCTTCTATACGCGCGCGTGGCGTTGTTGTTCACAACAACCGTCTGCTGAACCGTCAAATAGAGCATCGAGAGCACCCCCCCCCCCCCCCCCCCAACCGCTGAATCCGTTGAATCAACTTTATCGTCTAGACAAATCGATCGAGACTGCCGATCGAGGACGTGAAACCCTTCATCCTCACGTACCTCAGTTTTTCCCTTTTTTATCTTCTTTTTTCTCTTTTTATCATCGTGGCACGTGCACTCTGATACAGTGAGAAAAAAAATGGTCAATCCAACAAAACGGTTGCGGACGGCGAAATAAAAGGCAGATTGAATAAAATATTCGGCAATGCTAATCAAGATTTTAAAAATTCTATCACCAGTTTTCGATCAATTAAATATTTTGTTGAATTTGCAAAATATTTATTTCGCCGTCCGCAACCGCACATTTTGTTTGGATTGAGCTATTTTTTTTCTCAGTGTACCCTTTGTCGACATTGAGCGGCGAAATAAATATTTTGCAGATTGGACAAAATATTCGGCAATGCTAATCGAGATTAAAAATTCTATCACCAGTTTTCGATCAATTAAATATTTTGTCTAATGTGCAAAATATTTATTTCGCCGCCCGCAACCGCACTTTTTGTTGGATTGAGCAATTTTTTTTTTCAGTGTACCCTTTGTCGACCATTCTGCTACAAACTTTCGCTGCAACTGTGGGTCATGGCACTGGGGTTCATAATTCTTTAAAGTAAAACGTTCCTAGCGGGTGGCAACGGTTTGAAAGAAGTGAAGCGAGAGGAGAGGGAAAGCAGGAAGAGGGAAAAACAATAAAGGCGAAAGTACCGTTTTATATAGCGGGTAGGTATACCCTTGCATGTATAGAGGCGAAGGAGTTAGCCGGAGTAAACTGAGAAGAAAAAAAAAAAAGGTAAGAAGCAATAAGACACGAAGGTCCCTCGGGATCTCCGTAGAAGCAGTAGCAGCAGCAGCAGGAGTTGTGAGTTCAAGAAGCAAGGTCAAGTACACCTAGCCCGCGGCGTTGGCCGCTGCGAGCGTCGTCCGGGACGCAGAGGGGGAGAGGTTGTGGCATACGGAAAGATTTATAGTTGTGTCATGCGGGGAGCGTCGCTATGACCCAGTTTTTAAAATTCTTTCCGTTCTGCCATTCTCGTCACCCAGTTCTGGCCCTACGCCGGCAACGTCACTTCTAAACTTTGATTCGCACGGGTAATATCTATTCCATATAGTCTCCTCGTAGAAATTTTTCCGAGTATACTGCGTTGAGTCAAATGCTTGTTTTCCGCGACTCAATTTTTTGAACAGTCACTTAAAAAAAATTATCCTGATATTTTTTATGCGTGCTTCGTGTTTAAAAAAAATGGGAGGAAAAAATATCGTCGATTCAAAATCCTTCGTTTGCGGACTGGAAAAATAAAATATTTTTAAGTTCTATCTAAATTATTTTTAATATTTCGCCTAATTTAATTAAAAAATATTTTTAAGTTCTATCCGAATTATTCTTAATATTTCACCTACTTTAATTTGAAAATATTTTTAAGTTCTATGACCCTGAAGATTTCTGCATCTGCAAAAAAAAAAAGTTTTCACGCTGCCACGGCGGAACGCTGCGGTCGAGAATTTTTTCGCTAAGTACATTTTGTACCTCTCACGATTCTCTAGTGGTGTTATTTTTTAGTTTTTTTTTTTTGGCCATTTTTAAGAAATGGCAGCGATTTTAGTCCCGTTTTTTCAGTTTTCCAGCCGTACTGCTTTACCAGTGCATGAAAAAAAAAAAATTTTACGTCACTTTTTTACGTTTTGCAATTCTCTAGTGGTGTTATTTTTTAGTTTTTTTTTTTTTGGCCATTTTTAAGAAATGGCAGCGATTTTAGACCCGTTTTTGCTGTTTTCCAGCTGTACCGCTTCACCAGTGCATGAAAAAAAAAAAAATTTACGTCACTTTTTTACGTTTTGCAATTCTCTAGTGGTGTTATTTTTTAGTTTTTTTTTTTGGTCATTTTTAAGAAATGGCAGCGATTTTAGTCCCTTTTTGCTGTTTTCCAGCTGTACCGCTTCACCAGTGCCTGATAAAAAATATTTTCTACGGCACTTTTTTACGTCTTGCAATTCTCTAGTGGTGTTATTTTTAGTTTTTTTTTTTGGCCATTTTTAAGAAATGGCAGCGATTTTAGTCCCGTTTTTGCTGTTTTCCAGCTGTACCGCTTCACCAGTGCCTGATAAAAAATATTTTCTACGGCACTTTTTTACGTCTTGCAATTCTCTAGTGGTGTTATTTTTTAGTTTTTTTTTTTTGGCCATTTTTAAGAAATGGCAGCGATTTTAGTCCCGTTTTTGCTGTTTTCCAGCTGTACCGCTTCACCAGTGCCTGATAAAAAATATTTTTTATCAGGCACTGGTACCGCTTCACCAGTGCCTGATAAAAAATATTTTTTATCAGGCACTGGTGAAGCGGTACAGCTGGAAAACAGCAAAAACGGGACTAAAATCG